>SJYC01110208.1:0-12727 GCA_006408675.1 Madoqua kirkii
CTTCAGCTTCTTCAGCATTACTGGTTGGGGCATAGGTTTGGATAACTGTGATATTGAATTTTCAACCTAGTATTCGAAAAGTAACTTTAAAAAGTGCAAAATAGATACAGAAAGCCACATAAAATAACTAATACCTTCATAAATTGTTATAAGCAATAATTTGTAACCACTACCTATGTGAGGAAGTAAAACTTTGGCAGCTACCCAGAAGCCATCCACTTATATTTTCACTTATTCTCATTTTTATGATAACATTTCCTTGCTTTTCTTTATTTTTATCACCCAAGTATGTATCCCTAAACATTATAGATAACTTTATTTTTTAAATTTACTCTGAACTTTAATATGACTTAAAAAAATCTTTATAGTGTCTTTTAATCCATTGTGGGTTTTTTTCCCCTCTTTAAAGTTATTTGTTAAAGAAACTCTACTGTTTCAGCTGTAGACTGTCCCAAATCCATTGTGGATTTTTTTCCCCCCTCTTTAAAGTTATTTGTTAAAGAAACTCAACTGTTTCATCTGTAGACTGTCCCAGCCTCTGGATTTCAATGATTGTATTCCCGTGATGCAGTGTTGCATGATCTATGTATTTCCTGTAAGTTGGTAATTGTGTACACAGACTTAGAGAAAATTATTTGTTAAAGAAACTCTACTGTTTCAGCTGTAGACTGTCCCAAATCCATTGTGGATTTTTTTCCCCCCTCTTTAAAGTTATTTGTTAAAGAAACTCAACTGTTTCATCTGTAGACTGTCCCAGCCTCTGGATTTCAATGATTGTATTCCCGTGATGCAGTGTTGCATGATCTATGTATTTCCTGTAAGTTGGTAATTGTGTACACAGACTTAGAGAAAATTAATTAATTACTGAGAACTAGATTTCAGTTTAATATTTGGAGGCAAGGCTACTTAATTGTGGATGCTGTTGCTGTTAAGTTGCTTCAGTCGTGTCTGACTCTGTGTGACCCCATAGACAGCAGCCCACCAGGCTCCCCCATCCCTGGGATTCTCCAGGCAAGAACACTGGAGTGGGTTGCCATTTCCTTCTCCAATGCATGAAAGTGAAAAGTGAAAGTGAAGTCGCTCAGTCCTGTCCGACTCTTAGTGACTCCATGGACTGCAGCCTACCAACCAGGCTCCTCCATCCATGGGAGTTTCCAGGCAAGATTATTTTGTGATACTAGTAGGTGTCAATGCCCACTGTCGAGGTCCATTCAATCCATTAGGGATTGCAAAATGATGATATAGTCCAATTTTATCACTCTTTCATTTATTATCTAGAATATTTCATTATAGAGTAGCTCCCTCTCATTATTATTTGATTATCCTTGCTCTCAAGAGTCCCTTGGACTACAAGGAGATCAAACCAGTTGATCCTAAAGGAAGTCAATCCTGAATATTCATTGGAAGGACTGATGCTGAAGCTGAAGCTCCAATACTTTGGCCTCCTGAAACATAGTTGATTCATTAGGAAAGACCCTATGATGGGAAAGATTGAAGGCAGGAGAAGGGAATGACAGAAGATGAGACGGTTGAATGGCATCACTGACTCGATGGACATGAGTTTGAGCAAGCTTTGGGAGATGGTGAAGCATAGGGAAATCAGGCGTGCTATAGTCCATGGGCTCACAGTCAGACATGACTGAGCGACTGAACAAAAGAGCTCAAACAGAAAAGACAAGTTGATTGCCTATCACCCTCAAAAGGTGACCAATTAGTTTTTAAGGATCATTAAAATGCACAGATTTAAACATTCTAAGTGTGTCAATTCACTCAAGTTACAATCCTTATTGAGCTGAAATTGTTCCATCTTTGGCAGTGGCAGTTTCTTTAATTTGGCTCTGTGTCCTTTTGACATGACCTCAGCAGCATTTGATAATTCCCTTGCTCTCATAAGGCAAGATATTTCACGAGTTCACACTGGTATTTCCAACACATAGTCAGGACTGCATTGTTTCTACCTAACACCTTCTATCTTACCTTGATATAGCCTTTCTTCTGAGAATTCAAGTTCTTAGAGACCAGAGAATGACAGACTATTGCACAATTAGTTTTCAGGGTCATGTACTATACCTACAGCAGTCTCAGCAAAATCACCATTCTACTCCCACCAGTATTACTGAAACAGCTTAAGAATTGTTTATATGCATTCTCTCCATTTTCTATTGACATTTTCAGAGTGTATAGGCAGTACATAGTATATGCTTTCTTCTTTCACCCTCTTTTACAAGTAAATAGGTATTTAATGCTCACCACCAGTCCTTAGGTTGACATCTCTAGTCCTTTGGACATTCGAAGTTCATTCTCTAGTAGATTTTTTACAAAAAGAAGTGCAAGGAAATAATATTGAATGCCTGTGCCCCCACAATGTTTCTGAAAGAGGATGGCCTCAAATATAGAAAGAGTAATTTGGCATAGCTTTTATTTGTATTTCTTGGAGTATGAATCAGTTTGAGAAAATTTTTTTTTTTTTTTTTTTAGTGTAAGGACCATTTCTTCGTTCTGTGAGCTGTCATGTCTTTTGTCCATTTTTCTATGTGGTTGTTGGCTTTCCTTCTTTCTCCATTTTTAGTTATTTCCATATTGGGGTCATTACTCCTTTGTATGTGGTATGGGTTATAAATATCTCTCCCTACTTTGTCATTTATTGTTTGACTTTACTTACAGGGATTTAGGAAATTCCTATGTGCACGTGCTTGTGTCCAGCTCTTTGTGACCCCATGGACAGTAGCCCATCAGTCTCCTTTGTCCATGGGATTATCCCAGCGAGAATACTGGAGTGGTTTACCATTTCCTCCTCCAGATGATCTTCTTGGTTCCTGCGGCTTCTGCACTGGCAGGTGTTCTCTACCACTCTACCAGCTGGGAAACCCATATACATATTCAGCCAGTCAAGAATGTGAGTCTGTATTTAATTTCTAGCAGGGTTAACCCCTCAAACATTGCTTCTTTAAAGATTTTAGGGGGCTATAATTACCTACACTCTTATTTTAAGTATCAAAGTATCTAGCTCTAGAAAAAGGAGATTGACACTTTTGTTGGGATGTTATCAATTATCTTCATGATGTTGAGTTTTTCCATCTAAGAACATGGTTCTCTCTTTTCATTTGCTGTAGTCTATCTTTTGTCTTTCAGCGAAAGTATTTTCAAAATTTCCTTTATACAAATTTTGCATGTTTCCCATTAGGTTCTTGACTGGATATTTTACCTTTTATGTTGCTAGCATAAAAAAGTTTTTCTCTTGCATTTTATCTTCTAGCTGGTTATTGTTTATATAGATGAAAAATATTGATTTCTGAATATCAAGGGCTTAGTTAAGGATTTCAAAGGTGACACAGTACAGAAATTATTCGAGAAGTGAGAGATAATTAAGTATTTCAAGTGAGGAATGAATCCATGTACCATGGCAAGATCAGGAGGGAAAGGAAAGAACAAGGAGATAGGAACCTCAAAGCTATAGAACTTAAAAACTAATTTGAAAGGGCACATGAACTTTCAACTGGGCGACTGCAGTGATGGTAATGTTAACAGGTAGGAGGAAAGGGTTGGGGAAAAGAGAGCGAATTTCAATTTGGGGAGTTGAATTTTAAGACTGGAAGTCAGGGAGAGGTCAAATCTGAAAATTTAAAATTGGAAGCTATCTGGAAAAGCTGTAGGAAGGTTTGAAATGACAAGAAAAGTCAATCACAGAATGTGGAAGAATTTCTATTCCTAACCAATAGGCAGAGGAAGCTGATTCTTGAGAGAAACGGGCAGCTGGGGGTGCTGGGTAGGAAGCAAATAAGATGGTTTAAATTAACGGTTCTTATAACACATAATCTAATTCAAAGTTCAGCCCTTTGTCTGGATGTACATTCTTACTTTACCTCCTGACAGATGTGATGTGTGTATGCTCAAGTAAAACATAGCATTTTAGTGCTAAGAAGGACAAGAACTTTTCCCACTCCTAGGTAAATGTCTATTCTTTTATGTAGGAATTTATAACAATCATAATAGCTTATATTTAGTGTTTACAAGACATTATCATATCTCACTGAACTTCACAAAGGATTCTGGGAAGTAACCAGGATGAGGCTCTTTATTCTCCATCAAGTGCAAAGAAGGGAAAGAACGACAGAACCAGATCTTGAGCTCAGTGTTCATGACTTCTAGCCTATAGGTGTATGAGTCAAGGCTAAGTGTAGGAAATGTTTATTCTAGGTATTTTAAGCAGAAAACTATTTAATGCAGGGAATTTGATGCTTCTATGTAAACGAAAAAACAAGCTTTAGATCGTGTCTCCAGAAATGACTCTCAGAACAACATGGTAGAGTGGACCACTGGGGAAACAAGTTCGTACCTGGAATCACTGGAGATCAGGAAGCCAGACCAGGAAGTTGCTGATCCTGACAGTTACCATCACTTGACTGCATCTTGATGTTCACAGAACTTGTGACTTGGCCCTGGAACATGATACCTAAAAATTGTAGATATCTAAGAATCTCAAGACAGGACTCTAGAACACTGCTCTTAAAAGATTTTGTTACTACACACTTGCTTGCAAGAAAACCACAAAAATGGGTAAGAGGGTTGCTTCTGTTTCATTTTTATCCTCCAAATCTTGCAAGCCTGCCTCTAACAGTAGGAATGCAATTCATATCCAGAACCCAAGCTGTGAGGAAGCCTGGAAAATGTTTTGGGCTTTTCTAGGATCTGCATAAGAGGAAGAGGTTGGAACAGACATTTAGCAAGCTGTTCCACAGTATTTGCCAGGGTAAAACTTTTGTCTTCATTCAAGATGTTGGCAAAAACAGCAAACAGGCCAGAACCACGTGGAACACCACTAGAAAATGTTCTCCAGATGGATATCATCACTATATTCATATAACTTGCTAGGGTTATGGTTATAATTGGCAGAGCTGAAACCTAGGTCTATAACACTAATAACTAGAAAGCTATAGTGACTTTCAGTTCAACCCATTTTCTTTAGCTGTTTAAGCAGCTTAGAATCCCCCTAATTTATTCTTTTTTGTAGTTATGAAACAATATTCAAATCTGTGCTAAACCAGGGTATTCTAAGTCTCTGCTGAATTACCATTTCCAGTGAAAAGGAGATGCAAGGGGAACCCATTCTGCAGGGGAACCCAAGATGGTGTGGTGATTTCCACTCCCCACTGCTGCTCATTAAAATCCTCTGGTGGCTTCGTTGGTTAGAATTTGCATTTACACTGTGTGACAGAAAACTCAGAGACTGAAACCAGAAAGGAACTTCTCCCTCACAATAAACACACCCAGAGCCAACAGTCAGTATTAGTAGAGTAGCTTCCTGAGTCATCAGGGACGCAGGCTCTTTGTATCCTGTTGCTCCGTCATCTTCTGCGTGCGGCTTCATTGCAGAGCAACTGGAGTTCTATCTCCTGGAGTCATCCTATCTACACTCCAGCCAGCTGAGAGGAAGGAGGGCAGGAACACTTCAAAGAAACACGCAAACCTTTTGATGCGATCTTTTCGGCTGAGTACTTGGTAAGTGACTCCACTTAGCTACGAGGGAAGTTGGTAAATGTCTTTTGTGCAGATGGCTAGGAGAACGTCCTGTGGCAAACAGCAGTCTCTGCTACAATGACTGCATCCTGCAATCCTGTTCATTGTGCATCTCCCTCAGCATACTGTAAAATTTCAAAATGGCATTTCCTCTAATTCCTGGCACAGACACTGACATATTTTAAGCAATTTATCATTTGTTCAACAAAACATTTTTTGTCTAGTTTTTATTTCCTGGTGACATTTAAAAAGTGATTTTAAAATAGATATGATTAGGTATACCTGGTAAGACATGCTGGAAAGGCTATGTGCAAAATAAAATTTTCTATTTAAATCTTACTTCCTTCTTGATTTCCAATACATGAGGGCATATATTTCCAAGGATAGAGAGAAGGGAAAGGAACTCGTTTAGAGGAAAGTCACAAAATACAGCAAAATTTCAAAACAAAAACGCAAAGAAGTATAAGAAATATAAGGATAAGTTACATAGAAAGAAAATTCCCACAAAAATCAACCTTAATTTTAAGCCAGAAAGAACATTTCAAAGAAGTCAGCAAATCATACTACAGCAGGTAATTTGAAGAAGTATCTTTAGATATAGTGTCATAGTTAAGAACTAGGCTTTGGAACCAAGTTAATTACATCTTTTCCTATTATTAGCTATTACTCCTACCAGTTGATCTCTGAGCTAAAATTTTCTCACTTGAAAAACAATGTTCTTTCAGGATTGTTACAGTGAGAAAACCAAAATATACATACAGAATTTGCACAGGGTTTAGTGCAAGAAAATATTCTATATATGGTAGTAATACCATCCTCATGATGTATTTCATTTACAAAATTATTTTCCTTTCTCTCCCAAATCAAGTACTTCTTAGACATAAAATCTAGAAAATCAGTCTTTTTGTTCCCATCCACAAAATCTATAATTCTAATTGTTTAAAATTCATTTATAGCAATGTTTGTCAAAATAAATCTCTACAGTCTTAACAAAAATCAAAATTTTGGTCTTCTATGACAGGGAGGCCTGGCGTGCTGCGATTCATGGGGTCGCAAAGAGTCGGACACGAGTGAGCGACTGAACTGAACTGAACTGATGACAGTAGCAGGTACTGAGGCAATTTGCATTTATGATAGTCAATAATACTTGATTTTTCTTTAGAGGGGGAAGGCAAACCACAGGTTAACATTTTGCCCTAGTTGACAGGAAGAACCTTCTTTTGCCCAGTTCTTGGATCCTCAGAGTGTGAATTCTCCCCGTTTTTCTTCCAGATAGCATGCCACATATATTTCTACTTTGCACTTCACAAAGAACACACAACTAGTTCTTCACGACTGTGAGCTTCTCTCAAGAGTGGGCACTAGATCTTAAGTCCCTTGTATCTTCTCTAGGTTATGGGACTTATTTTAGGTAGATGATCACATGTTCCTGAAAACGGGCCCCCTCCCACAGCTATAAAAAACGAATCAAGAATCTTGGCTAGTTTTAGGGTAGGTCTCTGACCTTGGTTTTTCTAATAAGACTAAGTTGGGGATAGAGTGGGAGGGAGTAATGGGAGAGCCTGGGAAATATTTTTTCTTTTTCTTTCTGATAAAAGGCTGAGGGGCTGCCCTTACCACCTTGTTTGGGATGTATGAAGGTAAAATATTTGGAGCTGTGGTAGCCGTCTTGTGACCATGAGGCAACAGACACAGAACAGCAACGTTGAAGCTGATGGAACACAGAAGAAAAACAAGTCACTGGATGAACTCTCAGTACCTCCTATCACCAAAATTCTTATTAAGCTAAATGTCTTTATGGCTTAATCCACTGATAGGCTTTCTCTCAGTTGTAGCCAAAAGCACCTCAAGTACTAGATAACACTTTCCCTCCAGAATGCCTTACTGGTTTATTATAGCCACTGGTTCCTGTTTTGTTTGCCTATTCTTGATCATATAAAAATTATACCACCCCTCCTTTATTACTGAGAATCCTAAATACTTAACTATACAGAGAGTACATTACTTTTATTTTACCTTGAGTGACTGCTGACTGTCTTCTTTAGGAGTCTTCATTTGCTCAAGTACTTTAGAATTTTGGTGTGCAGGCTCCTCTTCCTTCCCAGTCTCCACTCTCTTCTTGCCTTTTATGATTGCTTCTACCACCTGTCCACTCAGGGCTCTGGTCCTGTGGTGAGAGTGGGGCTACTGGAAACCTACACAGATCTGTTTCACAAAGGCGGCGGCTCTGGCTCAGGCAAGACCTGGCTACAATATAAGTTACCGTCCTAGGCACTGGTTGTTGCTGCAACTTAGTATCACAAGCGAGGAACCTTCAAGTCAGACTGTGGCTTCTTACTCTTTAAGATTTGAAATTTCTGGGTGGTCTTTCTTGCTTACAGAACTAGAGCTCAAGTTCTGGCTTACAAGTTCAGTGCACTTATCACTTTGTATTTCTGGTTCACCAAAATGCCTATCATGCTTTTGGACATAGATGTGCTTTAAAATATTCTCAATTTTCTATTATTTTTCAATTCAAAGATCCCCAAATACCCATATCTAGGTACACCACAGACTAACATTTTAAAGCAAACATTTTATGTCAATGAAGGAAAGGAAAGATTTGTTGTTGTTACAACATAAACCTCTCTCATATATCATTCATCAGTAAAAAATCGTTAAGTGAACAGCAGAGTTTGGATGAACAAGATAAGATCCATATAGCCTTCTGGATTAATGATAGAGACTAGATTAGCAGCACTGCTCCTCCTTATGCTGATTTTTTCCCTCACTTCCTCAACTTTCAGGAGATCAAAGGAAGAAGTGCTTCAGGTCTGTTTACAAAATGACATGCATAAAATAGACCCCATAAATCACTTTAAATCCAGTCAGTTTAATATAAAATGTTTTTAATTGTTTTTGAAAACATTTAAAAAACAATTTTTGAGCACTTTCAATAAAAAAAGAGAACTGAAATGCTACTGCAATATTCAACTACTGTAGTTTCAGCAGGTACAACAGACAACAAAACACTGGGGAAATCTTGACTTTTTGCACTAAATGAAAACATGAAACAGGGCTTGTTTTTGTCATTTATGGTGTATAAAGCACATTATAGTACAAGACTCTTATATGAACCTCTGATGCACTGCACAAAAAAACACTTTCCTTCTTTTCAGTTCAAAAGTCAGTGCTTATTGCAATTATATGCAAAATTATTTACTTCATGAAGTCTTATCATGATAAACAGTATGCAAAATGTTTAAAACATCAAAACAATGAAAATAATCTGAGAAAAGAACATATTCAACAACAACTAAGCAGAATTAGTAAACATAAAAAAGTAAATAACTTGTGAATAACTATGTTTGTCTGGTTAACACTGAACCAGTTTCAATACAGCCAAGAAAAAAAAAGTGGTTACAGGAATACCTAGTACTGTACAAGGTAAGTCAATAACACTCATGCACATTTTGTGATCATGTATTAACATGGTGAAGCAAACTAAACTTAATTCTTCCTGCTGTAATATTCTCATGTAAGAGAATAAGAAATAGAAATATCTCATTGAGATTAATGCACATTGCTACATAAGACAATTTTATCTGTCACTTTGATGACATTTTGTCTTTTCATAATGAAACACATTTAAAAAGTTTAATCTGTGGACTGTATTGGTTGCATTTATCCTAAGAGATGTGCCTACCACAGGTTCAACAAATTTAGTGCAATATATGAATCCCAGAAAGTTTGCTGGACGAATTCAACCAAATTTAAAGTGTTTGCTGCAATACTATACAGGGGTTAAAAATCCTCCAGTCTTTATATTTTTATCAAAAAAGATTCCCATTATTTTTTATATTAGTAGGAAGCTAATAATGTAAACAAGGGATTAGAATGGCCTCAAAATCTCCTTTTCAGAGTATCTCATATAGAAAGGCTCCCATCATTTGTTAAGAGAAATCACACAGTTTCCTTTGGGTATTGCATACTTTGGTGTGCAGTAGTGCTGTGTCTCAATGTACAGTGAAGAAATAACTAGCATCAAGAAAAAATATCTAACAGATCATTAAATCAAGGTAACAGCAGATACACAAATGTCAGTAACTAGGACATATCAATATAAAACCTCTGAGCCAACCCTAGCACCATTTATTTATCAAAATGTTAATATCCTATCTTGCAAATTTATTGAACAATGAAACCGTATTAAACTCATCACATTTGTTAAATATTCATTGATTGTAGTCTTCTGATTGGCTTACTAATTAAGGTAAAGGAAAGCTTAGTTAGGTTCAAGATAGCAGAGCAATGGTTTAAGGATAACTTTAAAAATTTAATGGCAAATTTTTAAGTCTATTTGAAACTAATCTTGAAACTTATTTAAATGGAGCTGTCAACTAGTGAGAAGACTTGTGTCAGCATGAAATTCATAAATAATTATTCACAAAACAAAATGGGAGCTATAAGAGAGAAACATTCTAAAACAAATCCTGAGTGCTTCTTTTTGCAATTGTGGTTATCACAATAAATAAATTAAGCTTGTTATAAAATGCTCCTCTTCTTCAAGTACTAGCAGATATCCCCTTTGTTTTATCAGAGAAAAGATTTGTGACTTCGGACCTCGGGTGATGAAATGTTGTCTTTCCAGCTTTTTGTGTTATCTCTCTCCTGCTTGCTTGTGTTTCAAAGGGATCCCATGATCAAACTGCGTTTCTATGTTCAGGAGGAGTGAAGGAGCCAGTCGCTAAATTGAGGACTTAAGAATACTATAAATAAAAACTTTCAAAATACATCTTAAATAGAATTTAATATGTGCATACAGACATATTGTGATGAAACTAAGAAAATGCTTTTTAGTTTCCTTCTAAATTTCCTTATCTCAACTAACCAGATAATAAAACATAAGATATTCTAACATGCTTACATTTGTTCTATTAAATTACAACATTTCGCATCACTTACTTGCTCTGTTTACATGTTTTTGTGTGTGTGTATGTGTGCATGCACCTGCATGCCTGCATGTCTCTGTGGTAGCTCCATATTAAAACTAACATTTTAAAAGAAGACTAACGCAAGGTCACAAATAAAAATGGCTACTAGTTTTTCCTTTTAATAATTTTAGTGCAGCTTTTGCTTTCCTTATATAATATTTCATTTTCCATTATTTCCTCCTATTTAAGCCCTTCGTTGCAGGTACAAATGGTACTGAAGTCCCAGAAAGTCCTACAGAGATTTTATTTTTTCATTCTACAGTAGCTCTATGCTTCAAGCCTAAATACTTATAATAACCTGAATATTATCCCTGTTTCAAGGAAGACCTTCTTGTCTACAGTTCACTTTAGCTATGATTTCATACTTAAAAAGATAATGCCAACAACAACAAAATATCCTATATCTAAAATCAATGGTTTCCTCTAAAATCTGTGCAGATCAACCAATGAAATAAAATGAACTTATACAAAATAAAGATCTAGACTGCTCTTGTAAAAGCTGGTTATTCTTTTGTTTACTAGCAAACAATGTGATTAAATGGGGGAACATTACAAAATTTAAAACCTAATATTTGTTTTTCTACAGCCTACTCTTTTCAGAAACTTGGTAAGAACTGAGGCGAGTCTAACCATTTCCTACTGAAGAAGAAACCACTTCGGCAGCAAACTCTTTTTAAAATGTCACAATTAATAGTAAGTGTTTCTGCTGCGGGAGGCACTTCCATTAAGACAAATACAATACATATGTCTTTAGTTACAGTGTGCTACATATTATAAAACACAATTTAACCCAACATTTCAACAGTAGGATGGTCCTTGCTTTCTATCCATTCAAAACCTGATGAAGTCATAGAGCTCATGGAGTCACTGCAAATTTGTTGAAACAAGGGGTCATTCTTTAATTCTTCCAGTGTAGGTTCATCATCTTGTCCCTGCTGACGACCTGGATCAAACAGTAGATTTGGGTCTAGAGTGTTCAAATCGTTGATGCTGCCTGAGAGCTCAGAAGACAACCTGATGTCACTAGAGAAGTCAGACGCAGGATTAGTGAGGTCAGATGCTACCTGACCTACTAGCTGCTGGCTGGTCTGCAAGCTGTCTCCACTCAACAGGTCTTTAACAGTGCTGCTGAAATCTAACTGTTGCTCTCCAATTTCTGATTGTGCTTGATTATCCCAGGAGAAAAACTGATCTGATCGGTGCTATTACTTTTGGTGAGGTAAGATGGTGCTTGGAATTCATAAATAGAAGTGCTGGAATCAATCATATTCTGCGGATTGGCACTCGGAAAGACACTGGACGTTTCCAAAATCTGAGTGAGATTCATCCGGGCGGTGTAATTGGAGGGCAGATTGTTCATGCCCAAACCTCTCACAGCATCATCATTGTCAGAATCAAGTTTACTCAACAAAACATTGGTTATTTTCTTACTGTTTGTTTGCTTTTGAAGAGCATTTGGGAAGGCTGTTTGCATCATGACTGTCAATGGAACTGACTGACTTCTTTGAGCTATGTTGTTGGCACATGCATCTGTGTGGACATTTGTGAAAACATGAACTTCGGGGGCTACTGTACTTCCAAAGGGGGTCACATTGGATCGGGGGATATTAGACACTGGGTAGAGGGTGCTTCCACTAAGATTACGCTGGCGATGAACAGCAGGGCTCACACTCCGGCACCTGAAGTTGCTGCTGGCAGATGAATTAGTTCCTTTATTATCAAGAGGGGCAGGGACCGCAAAACCCTCCTGTTTATTGGTGTTATTTACAGTGGCACCTTGATGCTGCACAGGAGAGACAGGAGTCAAACGACCAAAATGGCTGTCGTGATGTCTGGATTGAGACTGGTAAGACTGCCCAGGCACAGCGAAAGCGTGAGGTTTCCTGAAACGGTCTTCCACTAGTTCCTGATAGCTTGGGAGAATGCCATGGCCAGAAACAGATGAATTACCAACCCCACCATACCCATTATTCATCCATTCAAGCTTGGTTTTGTCAGGGTGTGTGGCCATGGGTCTTTGCATTGGTTTCACAGGACTACTTGAGACAATGCTGGCATCATGATATGCCATACTGGAGCTTATTGGGGTAAATGCAAAAGGATTCCTGCATTCCACGGGGCTGGGAGGGACACTACTGCTGCAGTTAGAGTGTGGCGTACCGATGGGTGTATGTCGGCTGCTTCCCAAAGCACTATCCACAGGTGTCGTCTGGGCCAGCCTGGAGCAAGGGCTCTCC
>SJYC01110214.1:0-10642 GCA_006408675.1 Madoqua kirkii
AAAATGTTTATTTTTAGGTAGTAAGATTACTGGTGCTAGTTTTCTTTTTCATACTTTATGACTATCTGTCAAAACTTTCATGATGAATACCATACTACTTTCATAATTAGAAAAACTAACACATTAGTCATCACTTTCGTAAATACATGTGATTATCAGGCTTCAAAAGTTTCAACAAATATAAAAATTTTTAACAGTTTGTAAGTCAACTGTCTATGTGTGTGTGGAAAGTCCCTTAAACCTTTTGGTTCTATTAATATCTTAATTTAGCATAAAAATACAGTTAAAAGAAAATATATGGTCTTAGACTATAACTTCATTTATTCTCTCAAAGGGATTCTGATTTTAATGACTATTAAACAGACTGGTTTTCATACAAATGTATCTGCCACTGGAATGAACAGAAATAATTCAAAATCAAGGTTTTTCAGTGAGTATATATATATATAAAATTCATATTATTGAGGGCAGAAGCTGTGTCTTATTTGTCGTATCCTCAGAACTTCTTAAGAGTTTGAGACGGCATGTAGGTGGTATTCAGCAAATTGCTGTAGATTGAGAAAATGAACTTTATAGATTTGGATCACAAGTACTCTTAGCTTTAATTTTCCTAAAGAGGAAACATCTAAAGCTGTTCAGTTAATTTGATTTGTACCCTTGATTTGTTTCAGACATTTCCCTTTAAACTTTCTCCAACTCTAGTACATTTCTTAAGGTGAATGAATCAGAATTTTGAATGAGGATAGGAAGTTGTCTTTCTAGATACCAATGATCTTTAAAAGTGTCATTCTTTTGCATCATCTTACAATGGTTAACAGCAGCACTTACTTGATACTTTTCTTCCAAACTGTGTAAGGACAACACAGAGAATCTCCTTGCTTTGATATTTAAATATCCAGAAAATTTTGGTTTCATTTACTCTGCCAGAACACTCCAAATCAATTATAAGATGTTAAACAAGACCAGATTTAGCATCTATTAATTCTCTCTAATCAGAAGATCTATTAGCCTCTATACTGGTGCTTACACATTTAAATACATTACATGTGCAATCAAAACTGTCTGAGTGTCTCCTATGTACAAGGCACTGAACTCCTTTGTCTGAGAAAATTCACAACATTCCATATACTTTGTTTTTTCTCAGGTCTCTATGCCTTCAGATATCACTCCTGTTATCCAGAAAAATTTTACAGAAACCCTTTCACTCAGTAATGCTGTCCTTTATTACACACACAATGAGCAAAGCTTAGACATGGAAGGAATCTTACAGATGTCCAAGTTAAACTCTCATATACCAGCATGATATTCACCAATGATGAAACAAATCATCACAGCCATACTTAAGCTCTTTAATATATTGCATGCCAGACATATACACATACAACTTACTTGTACTCATCATAGACTTCCTGTTTGGGCAGTGAAGTCTCAGGATGCTCCTCTAGGGTATTTCGAATCCAGGAGAAGGCATGCATCTGCTGTGCCCGACTAGATGACATGGCATTCTGATCACTAATCATAAAACAAGAACATATTTTAGCTAAACTAGACGGCAATTCACTGATAACACTGATAATTCTTGAGCCAGGCCTAAATGTTCCACTAAAGGACTGTGTGTAAACACACTATAAATAATTAAACCAAACTCTGGGCTTAGAGTATATGCCCAGTTTTCCAAACACAAATTGTCCACCTATGGTTGTGAGCCATTTTCTATATACCCAGTGTTCGGCTGAAGTTATGGCCCTGTTCTGTCCCCTACCATTGTCTCTAAAGTGGTAGAGTCAATGGAGCACTAAAAACATAAGGTATTTGTTTAGCCCACAACTACCTCTAAGGGGACATCTGCTCACTTACTTGCCTGTTAATTTGCCTAAACTTATGAAATCATCGAACTACAAAATCAAAGTTATCGAAAACATTGTTTATTTTCTATTTGCTTAGCATTCTCAAGTAACTACCCTGAAATTTTACTAAAGCATTCTGTGCTTTGGAATGGAATTCACATTGGAGAAATCCTGACAGGACAAATCTCCCTCCATGGGCCTCCTGCAATTGGCCCTCCTCTCCAGACCAATGCCTTCAACCAAACATTATATGTTTTTATCACCTGGCATTGTCACTTACAAACTAATTTCATGAAATGGACAACCAAGACAATGTGAGGTAAGCTCATTTGACTCTGACATTCATTTCAGCTACAAAAACAATAATAATTTATGTATTTCCAAAGAAATTACTGACCAATTTCTAGGACAAAAAAAAAATTAAAACAGTTACAAAATTTGGTCCAAGGGGAAAAAGTAAAAGCAGCAGATTTTTCACTCCATTTCTTTTCATACATATACTTTTAAAGTAAGAGAATGTTAAACATAACGTCTATAAATGAAATAAATTCAGAGAAATTTTAAAAGGGTAGAGAAACTCAGAGTAGAATGTATGTATCAACAACTTTTCTCTATATTTTCTAAATGAGGCTATTACATGTTTTTACTAATGAAAACAAAGTAATACCCAAGCACTCAAAACATCACACATTTATCATAAATTCATGTGCCATACAGACAATTCACTTTTTCCTCCCTTTCTAAAATTCTGTGATCTGCTTACCTGAGAACCTAAAAAAATTCTTGCACTTTATTGTTCACAATAGTTATGTTTATTCTTTGATTTTTCAGTTCAATTTTCAAAATCTCCCACATTGCATAAACATATTGATCTATTTATAAAACATAAGCCAATTGCATTTCATAGCATTTACTTGGGTACTCAATAACTGTGGAAAATTCTGAAAGAGATGGGAATACCAGACCACCTGACCTGCCTCTTGAGAAAATTGTATGCAGGTCAGAAAGCAACAGTTAGAACTGGACATGGAACAACAGACTGGTCCCAAATAGGAAAAGGAGTACATCAAGACGGTATATTATCACCCTGCTTATTTAACTTATATGCATAGTATACCATGAGAAACACTGGGCTGGAAGAAGCACAAGCTGGAATCAAGATTGCTGGGAGAAATATCAACAACCTCAGATATGCAGATGACACCACCCTTATGGCAGAAAGTGAAGAAAAACTAAAAGGCCTCTTGATGAAAGTGAAAAAGTTGGCTTAATGCTCAAGATTCAGAAAACGAAGATCACGGCATCTGGTCCCATTACTTCATGGGAAATAGATGGGGAAACAGTGGAAACAGTGTCAGACTTTATTTTTGGGGGCTCCAAAATCACTGCAGATGGTGACTGCAGCCATGAAATTAAAAGACACTCCTTGGAAGGAAAGTTATGATCAACCTAGACAGCATATTCAAAAGCAGAGACATTACTTTGTCAATAAAGGTCCGTCTAGTCAAGGCTATGGTTTTTCCAGTAGTCATGTATGGATGTGAGAGTTGGACTATAATGAAAGCTGAGTGCCGAAGAATTGCAGCGTTGGAGAAGACTCTTGAGAGTTCCTTGGAGATCCAGCCAGTCCATCCTAAAGCATATCAATCCTGGGTGTTCACTGGAAGGACTGATGTTGAAGCTGAAACGCCAATACTTTGGCCACCTGATATGAAGAACTGACTCATTGGAAAAGACCCTGATGCTGGGAAAGATTGAGGGCAGGAGGAGAAGGGGATGACAGAGAATGAGATGGCTGGATGGCCTCACAGACTCAATGGACATGAATTTGGCTAAACTTTAGGAGTTGGTGATGGACAGGGAGACCTGACGTTCTACGGTTCACGGGGTCACAAAGAGACTGAGTGACTGAACCGACTGACTCAGGTACACAAATGTACCCAGGTACACAAATAAATTAGCAAAAGCTATGGGTAAACACTTAACCAAATATGATCAAAGACTAAAATATCTACTGTTTTGCCCACCATTTTCTGATGATTTTAGGAATAGTGCAAAACAGTAACAACCACAACACACATATAAACACTGTAACTGAGGCAAAGACAAGAAGAAATATACCTTTTCTCTCCATTGCTGAGACCAGAAGGCAGCTGAAGGTAGAGGTAGAGTTTCTCTAGGTCTGTAAACTTCTCAACTTCTTGCTGTTAGTTAAAAAGGATTAAAAAACAAAGATCATTTTAAAAATTGTTTTTCCCTCAACAAAATTTACTAACATCTTTCTAAAAAAATACTATCTAAATTTAAACCAGATGGAATGAGTCACTTGCCAAAGCAAACAAAATCTAGGCTTTTTTCTCATCAGTAAAATAATATAGTCATGTTTTTTGACAAATTTATTGCATATAAAATACTGATTAGTAAGAGAAAATGGTACTTTCTTATTAATTCTTACATCCTAGGTATAAAGAAAATCAAATCAATGCTGAGACAAAAATTCCTCATTTTAAACCTCATTTAAAGAAGGAGGGTTGTACAACAGTACAGAAAAAGTATTAGACTGGGAGTCAAGAGAGGAAATGGCAGCCCACTCCAGTATTCTTGCCTGGAAAATCCCATGGACCACGGAGCCTGGTAGGCTACCATCCATGGGGTCGCAAAGAGTCGGACACGACTGAGCAACTTCACTTCACTTAACCATTTAACTGGTTGTGAGACTTTCATGCCTTATCAGGTTTTCCTGAAAAAATGTAAAATGAATGAGATAATTTCTAGGATTCTTTTCTAATTCTCAAAAATCTAGAACATGTGACTAATGATGCTACTGTCAATAGGGGTGGAGCTGAGGTTTAAAAATTCAGTTATTCCTCAGTATCTGTGGATAACTGGTTCTAGGAACTCCCTTCTACCCGACTGTGGATACCAAAATACACAAATGCACAAGTCCTTTACATAAAATGGTGGTATACAGTCGGTCCTCCTTAAGCACCATAACCGAGGAATCAAATGTGATCCTGGGTTGGTTGAAACTGCAAGCGCAGAACGTCTGGATCCACAGGGCCAACTGTACCAAAGTACAAACAATAGTCACCTGCACACAAGGCAGATTAATTATTCTCCGACTTGCAACAGTGGATGCTATTCTAGCGTCTATTCGTAAGATTGTCTGTCACTACTGTTCTGCAACTTTGTCACTTAATCTATAAATGTAACCTTTAAAATAATCTCCACTATTCAGAGGACTGTATAGTTGTCTTCCCAGCTGAGTTTGCCACGAGATAGTTTTAAATCTGCCATAAATCCTACTGCAATAAAAACATATATAACATTTTGGCAACCTAATTCATTACAATTGAATTGCACTGCAATGGAAAATATAGACAGATTACTGGCATTTTTGGTGACAGAATCCTTACATAATAAAGTACAACTAAACACAGATCCAATTTATTTAAAAAGCATACACTGATTTAATTTAGCCTTATTCTTATTCTCACCAGAATTCATTTAAAAACAGTTTAATCTTAGAATCTACCCACAGAATGATTTAATCAATTACATGGAATCAACTCTCAAATCTACATTGTTTTCATTCTACTGTCTATGGGGTATTTTCCAATTAGTTCTAATATCTGATAGACTGACCAGCAATATCTTATATAACTTTCCCGTCTACAACAACAAAAATCCTATATAAACACAGACATTTCCTTTCAAAACTGTTATTTAACATCTTCTTTTCTCTAGTTTCCCAGTGTTCAGTTTCGGAGTCTGCCTAGTTTTGTTCCTCGTGGTGTGCTCCATTCGAATCCTCCATTTAGACTTCTTAACTCTTTCCCCCATGTTCTTCCAGTCTCTTTATTTTCCCAGCCACTACATTAGTTTAAGTGTTTAGCTGTCTTTCTTTCAACAATAAAGGAGAACGCATTTACTCATTTATTTATTCACTAATTTTATTTTGTGTAACATTCCATAAATAATAAGTGTTAACTTGTGTATCACAACCTATATAAAGGCTGGAAATAGATGAACAATGTAATAGTTCCTGCCCTGAAGTAACTTATAATGATTCTTTTTATTTGTTAATATAAATTTATTTATTTTACTTGGAGGCTAATTACTTTACAATATTGTAGTGGTTTTGCCATACATCAACATGAATCCACCATGGGTGTACGCGTGTTCCCCATCCTGAACCCCTCTCCCTACTCCCTCCCCATACCAACTCTCTGGGTCAACGCAGTGCACCAGCCCTGAGCATCCTGTCTCATGCATCGAACCTGGATTGGCAATTCATTTGACATATGATATTATACATGTTTCAGTGGCATTCTCCCATGTCATCTCACCCTCACCCTCTCCCACAGAGTCCAAAAGACTGTTCTATACATCTGTGTCTCTTTTGCTGCCTCACATACAAGGTTATTGTTACCATCTTTCTAAATTCCATATATATGCGGTAGTATACTGTATTGATGTTTTTCATTCTGACTTACTTCACTTTGTATAACACGCTCCAGTTTCATCTACCTCATTAGAACTGATTCAAATATGTTCTTTGTAATGGCTGCATAATACTCCATTGTGTATATGTGCCACAGCTTTCTTACCCATTCGTCTGCTGATGGACATCTAGGTTGCTTCCATGTCCTGGCTATTATAAACAGTGCTGCGATGCACACTGGGGTACATGCGTCTCTTTTGATTCTGGTTTCCTCGGTGTGTATGCCCAGCAGTGGGATTGCTGGGTCATAAGGCAGTTCTGTTTCCAGTTTTTTAAGGAATCTCCACACTGTTCTCCATAGTGGCTGTACTAGTTTGCATTCCCACCAACAGTGTAAGTGAGTTCCCTTTTCTCCACACCCTCTCCAGCATTTATTGGTTGTAGACTTTTGGATAGTAGCCATTCTGACTGGCATGAAATGGTATCTCACTGTGGTTTTGATTTGCATTTCTCTGATAATGAGTGATGTTGAGCATCTTTTCATGTGTTTGTTAGCCATCTGTATGTCTTCTTTGGAGAAATGTCTGTTTAGTTCTTTGGCCCATAATGATTCTTGAGTTACTAAAAAATATCTAACTATCTGTTTTGCCTGCATCTATCTTTCCCCACTTTAATCTGTCTTAAATATAGTTCCTAAAATACCTCTTGTTGAATATTATTAACAACACCCACTTAAACCCAGCAGAGCCTTTCACATTAAATAAAAAATAGTTTATGTTGCCAAAAAACCCATGAGTATTATTATGGGCAAAGTCTAAGAAAATGCAATACAAAACATCTCTTTTTTCCCCTTCGGTAAACTCTCTTTCTTAATGGAATATTATTCAGCCATAAAAATAAGTGAAATCTTGCCATTTGTGGCAACATGATTGGACCTTGAGGGCACTATGCTAAGTAAAACGAGTCAGACAGAAAAGGATAAATATCATATGATCTTCTTTTTATGTGGAATCTACAAACAACAATAGAACAGACAAAACTCTGCGCCCACGGATACTGTGATGATTGGTAGCAGCTTGAGGTAGGGGGATGGAGTGTAGGTAGTGGGAGTGGAAGAAGGGGGTCATAAGGTACAAAATTTCTAGTTATAAAATGAGTAAGTCACAGGGATATAACGTATAGCATGGTGAATATAATTTGAAAGCAGCCAGAATAGATCTCCAAAGTTCTCATTATAAAAAAAAAAATTTGCAGCTATGTATGGTGATAAAGGTTAACCAGATTTACTGCAGTGATCATTTTATAATACAAGCATATCTCGGAGGTACTACAGATTCAGTCTTAGACCACCACAATAAAACAAATACTACAATAAAGTGAGTCACGTAAATTTTTGGTTTCTTAGTGCATATAAAACTTATCTTTGCTCGTGCTCAGTTGCTAAGTCGTGTCTGACTATTTGTGATCCCACAGACTGTAGCCCACCTGGCTCCTCTGTCCATGGAATTCTCCAGGCAAGAATACTGGAAAATGTGAAAATGTATCGCCATTTCCTCCTCCAAAAGTTACCTTTACCCTGCAATATAGCCTATCAATTATGCAACAGCATTGTCTTTAAAAAACAAGGCACATACTTTAATTAGAAGTATTTTATTGCTTAGAAAGATGCTAACCATCACCTGATAATGCAGGCAGATAACACAAACCTTCAATTTATAAAAAAGAGTATCTGAAAAGTGTAATAAAATGCAATAAAACAAGGTATGCCTATATATACAAATACCTAATCATTATTTTATACATCTGAAATTAATATAATGTTACATCAGTTACACTTACTTAAAAACATCAAACAAAAAAACCCACCATTTTTGATGACTAAGAATAAAGAAATCTTTATATTGCTGGAAAAACCTTGGTTTCTACAGTTTTCCACTTTTATATACACTAGAGAAAAGAACAGAGAAGAAATTCCAGAAGGAATTCAGAAGATAATCCAAATTAGGATAAAGTGCCAAAGAGATGATTCAAAGATGGAATAGTTTTGAAAAAGATCAAACTCACTGCTGCATCCTTTAATTTGTCCTTCAAACAGTGAAAAATTATTACTGTCAATTACTCTTTTGTTATGTGGGACTCAATACACATAAGGAAATAATTGGAGAGCTTACTAAAACTGACATCAAAATTCTAAGAAGTAAATGAGAACAAAATGATTTAAGTGTATAGTGATGGCATTCTAGTCCAGTGAAGCTGAGTTGACCATGAGAATTTTGGTTTTGTATACACCTGTCACATATAGCTAACCATTGGCCTCCAAAACAATGATTCGTGGTGTATAAGACCTTAACTTTGCTTGATTATATCAAGGCAAGAATATCATGTGGCAAGTATGTTAAACATCAGATTATTTGATATACTGTAAAAAGATTTAAACATCAAGAGTAAAGTTTTGTTCCATGTGGAGATTCATTAATTATAAAAAAGAAGTATCTTGATAGATTTATGAAATGAAGGACAAAGCTGTTTTATTTTTAGACCATTAGGAAAAAAAAACTGCATACATTTTTAAAAATTATAATTTTAAAATTCCGCCATAAAATGAAATAATGTATTAATATGTGCTATAACGTGGATGAACCTTTGAAACATTATGCTAGGTGAGAGAAGTCAGACACAAAAAACCATTTATCAAATGCTTTCACTTTTATGAAATATCCAGAGCAGTCAAATCCATGGAGAGAGAAAGATGAGTGGCTGCCAGGAATTGGCAGGAGGGCACTAAGAGGACTGATCGCTTAGTGGGTTTCCTTGGGGTGATGAAAATGCTTCAGAACTGGGCAGAGGTGATGTTTACATAACACTGGGAATATGCTAAATAGTACTAATGGTAAACTTTATGTTATGTATATTTAACAACAATAAACACTATAATTTTTAATAGAGCTTATGTGGCAGACATATCTGTCCTGAAACTTCAAATGACAATTATCAACATCTCTATTTATTAGGCTTAAAAGTCTTCCATTTTCTTGAGTCGAAGAAGTGAAGTTCTCAATAAAGAGAGTTCTCAAAGCGAAGTTATTAAAAGTGTCTTCAAGTTTAGAGGGAACCTCAAGTACTATCTAGTTTGTTTAATGAACTAAGGTGGTAAGTTCCCACGACTGTAGTTGAAAATCTTATTCAAAAGCTTATGAAGCGTCTCTCTTATAGTTCAGTCTTTGCAAGAGATATCCAAAAGTAATCTTGGAACTGAAGTTTGATTCAGATGTCAAAGACATTCAAGGAAACCACTCTGAAGACTTTTT
Source organism: Madoqua kirkii (assembly GCA_006408675.1). Classification (NCBI taxonomy): domain Eukaryota; kingdom Metazoa; phylum Chordata; class Mammalia; order Artiodactyla; family Bovidae; genus Madoqua; species Madoqua kirkii. The sequence continues at coordinate 9,600 of SJYC01110214.1, forward strand.
GGCAAAAATCTCCTTGTTTTTTCCCAAGTAGGTAAGCAGACCTTGTGTGTCAATCATCCCATTCACAGAAGCACATCTTTATACGGGTGATTTTTCAAAAACTTTGAGTATGAAAACTTTGAAAAGCAATATTACAGACCTAGTGTTGCAAATGGCCTAGATAATGCTTTGCCCTTTGACATCCTAGACAGAAAAGCATAAAGCAAACAATCAGATTCCAATGCTGAGGGCACCCGATGTGAAGAACTGACTCACTGGAAAAAAGACCCTGATGCTAGGAAAAACTGAAGGTAAGAGAAGGGGACGACAGATGATGAGATGGTTGGATGGCATCACTGACAATATGAACATGAGTTTGAGTAAACTCTGGGAGTTGGTGATAGACAGGGAAGGCTGGCGTGACACAGTCCATGGGGTCACAGAGAGGCAGACACGACTGAGAGACTGAACTGATCTGAATATCCTTTAACACCCTTTGTGGCACCTTGGGAGTCCCGTGTTTCAGTGGTGAGGCTACAACATAGCAATGTCTGTCAATGTGGGTTCCTGAGGGACTGTGTGGAGCACGAGACTCCAATGATTTTTGCTATACATATAATGTGAATGAAAACAAGTTCTTCTGGTTAGGCCACTGATATTTCAGGCTTCCTTTGTTTTGGCAGCATCGCCTTGCCCCTCTTGATTAATATAGAAAGTTAGATCTTTTCCTCTATGTAAATAAAATGTTGAGAGAAGAAATGGGCTACTCTCTACTCACAAAGGCTTTCATTCATTTTAGAATAGTATTTAACTTATTTTGAAATTTCAAATTATACTAGCCAAGCTATTTCAGTTCAGTTCAGTTGCTTAGTCGTGTTCAACTCTGTGATTCCATGAATTGCAGTACGCCAGGCCTCCCTGTCCATCACCAACACCTGGAGTTCACTCAGACTCATGTCCATCAACTCAGTGATGCCATCCAGCCATCTCATCCTCGGTCATCCCCTTCTCCTCCTGCCCCTAATCCCTTCCAGCATCAGAGTCTTTTAGAGTGAGTCAACTCT
>SJYC01110218.1:0-15773 GCA_006408675.1 Madoqua kirkii
TAATTCACTATCCATATCCATTTTTTCATATCCGTGAAAAAAATAAGTTAAATTTCTTATTAAGATTAGGCATTGGAGCCTAAAATGGCATTTTTCACAAAGCAAAACAAAAACCTATTTCCTACTTATCGTACTAAATTCAATCCTAAAACATGATCAGAATATTTTCTGAGTTCATTGCTATTGTAATCTTATTGTTGTTATGCTCTATCATTACGACAGATATTTTAAACAAACAATTAAATTTCTAGTCATACATAAAACTGCAGATGTATTAATACATATAGAAATAGAACACAGAGTTTACAATGAATTACGATTTTCACTGTATGCCTGCCACTTCGTACAATGACTTGTTTAGCATCTAAAAGCCATAATGGTGTAATATTACACCATTAGATAAAGACTTGTTACAAAGTAGATTCTCTTGGGGACTTTCCTGGCAGTACAGTGGTTAAGACTCCTTGCTTCCCCTGTAGGGGAGTGTGGGTTCGATTCCTGGTTGGGGAACTAAAATCCCACATACAGCTTGTTGAGCTGTAAAAAATTTTTTTTAAAAAAATAAAAAGTAGATTCTCTTCCTCTCCCCTCTTTTTCCCTCCTCTCTCATACACACAGACACACACACACATGGACTCTCTAGACATAAAAGTAAAAAAGATTAGCTAAAATGACAATAAGTTGGAGAAAAAGACTATACTTAGAAATAACACAAAAGCCACTATATATAAATTTAACTGAATTACTGGAAAAAGTGAACAATATATAAAACAAATGAAGCCAGTATAAAATAATTTAATAATTGAATCTTAACACATCAAAGGGCAAATGCAATGAAATCATACAAAAGTTCAAAGATAGTTTATATACAATCATAAAAGATGTTACAAATCATTCTAGAGCCATATAAATGCAAAAAATGATTATTTGCCTTTATATATAGCTATACATTTAATCTGTGGAGTAAGCAAAATTAAGTATTTAAATCACAATTCAGTTAATGCAATCAGCAACCTCAAAATTTTACCCCTGTACTTGAATTTCGAATTTCATTATTTAAAGACTAAAGTGTGACTGTATTAAACTCAACTGCAAAATTCAGAATCATTAACAGAAAAAGAAAAGTAAATGATACCTTTTGGTAAGAGGAATTGAAATCCCATCCTCCACAGAGAATCTTTATAAGTTCAAAATTTTGGGGGGTTTTGGGATTGTGTGTATAGCTTCTCACTCATTAGCAGCTAAAGTGTGCTATCTTTCTCACTTAACTCCCACAGTTTCTCTGAGATAAGAGGGTTTTCTATAGTTTAAGAATTGCTGTAAAAAAATAATAAGATGTGTATAAGAGACAGAATTATACCAGTCTTCTGTCTCAACTTTCTCAATGAAAAGAAAAATTGAATATTCCTCCAATATTATCTCAGATTCTAATAGAAAAAAAGCTGAGAGTCTTAGATAGCAACTGTACTTGTCTTGTTTACCATTGTATTTTGACTCCCAGACAGGGTCTATGCAGTAGTTACTGAGTGATAGATATAAACAACTGAGAGTAGATATGAACTCTTGAGAGTTGAGAGAAACAGAAAACGCTCTCAGGGGTGGGGGTAAGGTTACCCCTCCATCCCCAGTCACTACCTTCCTAGGTCTTAAGAGAATTATTAAATCTATTTTAACAGACTGGATTTCTTGAGGGCAAGGGAACATGTCCTTTTGTTTCCCAAATATTTAGCATTGGCCCAATAATTTTTTTCTTTTTAGTAAATGCAAGAGCATCAGTCTCTTCATTTGTAAAAGGGAAGTAACAAGATCATCTACTTTATAGAGTACTGAAAAAAAGGAAAAGGGGAAAACATCCCCACAAAGTACTTTTTCTCAAACATTAGGTTACAAAAGCATAGGAGAACCTTTCATACCTGTTCTCCTATGAAGTAGTGTTATTTACTCACCTACCTAGACACTAGTATCATAAGCTAATAAGATCATATACTATTTCAGCACTAGACACTGCAGACCCTTGCTCCCTAACAACAACAACAAAAAAGGTAGATTATAATGAAGACACAAACCTGCATAAGAAATTCCTAATGTCACAAGAGAGAAAGAAGATTAACAACAGTGACATTTTGGGGAATCTAACAGTGCAGTCACTGAATATTCTAGAGCTCAGGGAACATTCCATTAATAAACTTTCCATGTAAGAAGTCAGTACTATTCCAGTAGTCTCAGTAGCTGCATACTTCTTCCCTTATATGTTTAAGAGAAGATCAATGGAACTGAAAATACAATCTAAATTTAAACTATTTTCGTGGCTTTAACTCCCAAAGGCCAGCATTCCAAATATGAAAAGTCTATTACAGCAACAAAAACTAATAAATTAAATATTTTAAAAAGCTTTTATTTAAACAAATTCTTATAGTCTACAAGTCTAATCTAAATGAAACTATTATTGTCACTTTAATTCCTGAAGTCTAGCAACCCAAATATAAAAAACACACTACCACAATAAAAGGGCTTCCCTGGTAGCTCAGATGGTAAAGAATCTGCCTGCAAGGCAGGAGACCCCAGTTCGATTCTTAGATGGGGAAGATTCCCCTGAAGAAGGGATAGGCTACCCACTCCAGTATTCTTGGGCTTCCCGGTGACTGAGCTGGTAAAGAACCTGCCTACAATGTGGGAGACCTGGGTTCGATCATTGGGTTGGGAAGATGCCCTGCAGAAGGGAAAGTCTACTCACTCCAGTATTCTGGCCCGGAGAATTTCATGGACTGTATAGTCCATGGGGTCGCAAAGAGACACAACTGAGAGACTTTTACATCCATCACTCACCACAAGAAAACTAACCTATCAAACATCTTAAATTTTTTAACAAATCCTTTAAGAATTACTAGAATAGAAAGCTAAACATTCAATTTATTAAATGCTGAAGTGACCTTTAGTAAAAGCCAGTAAGTTTCAAAAACATGCTATTACCTCAGATTATGATTTCATTATTGATGACATATAGGAAAGTAGACAGTATATAGCCAGTTCACCCATGGCTGCAATTGAATGTCAGATTTTACTCACTAAAATTCAGTTATATTTAAAATAAGTATTTACTCAAAAATAATATATTTTATGTAGTAGGAAAAGCCTATCACAAAAAATTTTAAGATTAGTTATTTTACTTACCAAAATGCAGTCCACCTTAGATTGTATAGTTTTGCTAAAAGAAAAAGAAAGTTAATACACACAGACACACACACACATGGACTCTCTAGACATAAAAGTAAAAAAGATTAGCTAAAATGACAATAAGTTGGAGAAAAAGACTATACTTAGAAATAACACAAAAGCCACTATATATAAATTTAACTGAATTACTGGAAAAAGTGAACAATATATAAAACAAATGAAGCCAGTATAAAATAATTTAATAATTGAATCTTAACACATCAAAGGGCAAATGCAATGAAATCATACAAAAGTTCAAAGATAGTTTATATACAATCATAAAAGATGTTACAAATCATTCTAGAGCCATATAAATGCAAAAAATGATTATTTGCCTTTATATATAGCTATACATTTAATCTGTGGAGTAAGCAAAATTAAGTATTTAAATCACAATTCAGTTAATGCAATCAGCAACCTCAAAATTTTACCCCTGTACTTGAATTTCGAATTTCATTATTTAAAGACTAAAGTGTGACTGTATTAAACTCAACTGCAAAATTCAGAATCATTAACAGAAAAAGAAAAGTAAATGATACCTTTTGGTAAGAGGAATTGAAATCCCATCCTCCACAGAGAATCTTTATAAGTTCAAAATTTTGGGGGGTTTTGGGATTGTGTGTATAGCTTCTCACTCATTAGCAGCTAAAGTGTGCTATCTTTCTCACTTAACTCCCACAGTTTCTCTGAGATAAGAGGGTTTTCTATAGTTTAAGAATTGCTGTAAAAAAATAATATATCAAAAATATAACTGTTTCTCACCAACAGTTTTCATTCCAATCCCAAAGAAAGCCAATGCCAAAGAATGTTCAAACTATCACACAACTGCACTCATCTCACACGCTAACAAAGTAATGCTCAAAATTCTCCAAGCCAGGCTTCAATAGTATGTGATCCATAAGATTCCAGATGCTCAAGTTGGATTCAGAAAAGGCAGAGGAACCAGAGACCAAATTGCCAACATCCATTGGATCATCAAAAAAGCAAGAGTTTCAGAAAAACATCTACTTCTGTCTTATTGATTACACCAAAGTCTTTGACTGTGGATCATAACAAACTGTGGAAAATTCTTTAAGAGATGGGAATACCAGACTACCTTACCAGCTTCCTGAGAAATCTGTATGCAGGTCAGGAAGCAACAGTTAAAACCAGACATGGAACAGATTGGTTCCAAACTGGGAAAGGAGTACATCAAGGGTGTATATTGTCACCCTGCTTATTTAACTTATATGCAGAGTACATCATGTGAAATGACAGAATGGATGAAGCACAAGCTGGAATCAAGATTACCAGGAGAAATATCAATAACCTCAGATACGCAGATGGCACCACTTTTATGGCACAAAGTGAAGAAGTAGGAAAGAGCTTCTTGATGAAAGTGAAAGAGGAGAGTGAAAAAGCTGTGTTAAAACACAACATTCAAAAAATGAAGACCATGGCATCCAGTCCCATCACTTCATGGAAGCAATGTAAACAGTGACAGACTTTATTTTCCTGGGCTCCAAAATCCCTGCAGATGGTGACTGTAGCCATGAAATTAAAAGATGCTTGCTCCTTGGAAGAAAAGTTATGATCAACCTACACAGCATATTAAAAAGCAGAGACATTACTTTGCCCACAAAGATCCGTCTAGTCAAAGCTATGGTTTTTCTAGTAGTCATGTATGTATGTGAGAGTTGGACTGTGAAGAAAGCTGAGCACTGAAGAACTGATGCTTTTGAACTGTGGTGTTGGAGAAGACTCTTGAGAGTCCCTTGGACTGCAAGGAGATCCAACCAGTCCATTCTGAAGGAAATCAGTCCTGAATACTCATAGGCAGGAGTGACGCTGAAGCTGAAGCTCCAATACTTTTGCCACCTGATGTGAAGAACTGACTGATTTGAAAAGACCCTGATGCTGGGAAAGACTGAGGGCAGGAGGACAAAAAGATGACAGAGGATGAGATGGCTGGGATGGCATCACCGACTAGATGGAAATGAGTTTGAGCAAGCTCCCGAAATTGGTGATAGATAGAGAGGCCTGGCATGCTGTGGTCCATGGAGTTGGCAAAGAGTTGGACATGAGTCTGAGCGACTAAACTGAAGAGGGTTTTCCATAGTTTAAGAATTGCTGCTAAAAAATAATATATAAAAAATATAACTGTTTCTCACCACCTTGGTCTAAACCATCATCATTTCTTTTCAAAACTGTTATAATAACCTTCTAACTGGTTTCCCCGCATCTATCCTTACACCCTCCAGCAATTAGTCCTGTGAGCTACTCTCAACCAAGCGTTCAAAGCAACACCATCCACCACATTAGTCCTATGTTTTTGGAGGATCCAGTCCTCTATCTTTCTCATCTCATATACCAGTCTATTCCTCATTCATTTAGCTCCTGCCATGCTGGCCTCCCTGCTGCTTCTCGAGGCAGGAGTAGGGCCTTGCACTGGCTTTTTTCAGTCAGCCCTAAGACCCTTCCTCCATATAACTTATCGGTTCACTTTCTTCATGACTTTGCTAGATATTATCTTTCACAGACACTTCTTCCCTGACTACTACTTCATGTAAAATACTTTCTGTCACTCTATTCCTTTTGTCCTGCTTTACTTTTCATTATTACACTAACCATTCTGTATTTTTATTATTTGTTTACTGGGTATCTTCCTTGGCAAGAATTTAAACTCCATGTAAATGGGCTCAATCTGTTTTGCTCACTGCTGTATTATCATATGGCACATGTTATATGTTCAATAAAAGCCACTGAAAAAATAAGTGACAAAATGTACACTTAGTCCCCATATAAAGAAAATTCTTTGGGACCACTCAGGAAAGCATACTTCAGACAAATTAACATGAAAGTGAAAACGTGACTTTTTTAAAAACCATAGATCTAAATATATTCCCCTTCTACTAGAAGCTTTTAAATGTTTATATAAATGCCATTATACTGTATATATTCTCCAAATGTCTTTTTCACCCAACCCTGTCGACATCTTTCCATGTTGATACACTTTAGATGAAGTCCATTTATTTGAACTGCTGAAAGTATTTCACTGAATGACTATTATCACATTTATTCATCTATTCCTCTACTGAAAGCCAATTAGGTACTTTTCAGATTTTCTTCAAGCAATGCTGCAACAAATGTCTTTGTACATGTCTCCTGGTATACACAATCAAAAACTTCTCAGTTATAAATCTGGAAGTCAATTTTCTAGGATTATGAATATGTATTTTCAGTTTTATTATGTATTACAGAATTCCTCTCCAAAAGCTCCTGTATACATTCATACTTTTGTAGACAGAATATATAGTCTCTATTTTCCTATTCAGTTCAGTTGCTCAGTCCTGTCCGACTCTTTGCGACTCCATGGACTGCAGAACACCAGGCCACCCTGTCCGTCACCAACTCTTGGAGCTTACTCAAACTCATGTCCATTGAGTCAGTGATGCCATCTAGCCATCTTATCCTCTGTCGTCCCCTTCTCCTCCCACCTTCAATCTTTCCCAGCATCAGGGTCTTTTCAAATCAGTCAGCTCTTCCCATCAGGTGGCCAAAGTATTGGATCTTCAGCTTCAGTATCACTCCTGCCAATGAATATTCAGGACTGATTTCCTTTAGGATGAACAGCTTGGATCACCTTGCAGTCCAAGGGACTCTCAAGAGTCTTCTCTAACACCACAGTTCAAAAGATTCAATTCTTCGGCACTCAGCTTTCTTTATAGTCCAACTCTCACATCCATACACGACTATGGGAAAAACCGTGACTTTGACTAGACGGACCTTTGTTGGCAAAGTAATGTCTCTGCTTTTTAATATGCTGTCTAGGTTGGTCATAACTCTCCTTCCAAAGAGTAAGCATCTTTTAATTTCATGGCTGCAGTCACCATCTGCAGTGATTTTGGAGCCAAAAAAATAGTCTGTCACTGTTTCCCCATCTATCTGGCATGAAGTGATGGGACCGAATGCCATGATCTTAGTTTTCTGAATGTTGAGCTTTAAGCCAACTTTTTCTACTCTTGTCTCTCCTCTTTCATTTTCATCAAGAGGCTCTTTAGTTCTTCTTCACTTTCTGCCATAAAGGTAGTGTCATCTGCATATCTAAGGTTATTGATATTTCTCCCCACAATTGTGATGCCAGCTTGTGCTTCCTCCAGCCCAGCGTTTCTCATGATGTACTCTGCATATAAGTTAAATAAGCATGGTGACGATAAACAGACTTGACGTACCCCTTTTCCTATTTGGAACCAGTCTGTTGTTCTATTTCCAGTTCTAACTGTTGCTTCCTGACCTGCATACAGATTTCTCAAGAGGCAGGTCAGGTGGTCTGATATTCTCATCTCTTTCAGAATTTTCCACAGTTTATTGTGATCCATACAGTCCAAGGCTTTGGCACAGTCAATAAAGCAGAAATAGATGTTTTTATGGAACTCTCTTGTCTTTTCCATGATCCAGCACATGTTGGCAATTTGATCTCTGGTTCCATTGCCTTTTCTAAAACCAGCCTGAACATTTGGGAGTTCACAGTTCACATATTGCTGAGGCCTGGCTTAGAGAATTTTGAGCATTACTTTCCTAGTGTGTGAGATGAGTACAATTGTGTGGTACTTTGAGTTAATTTTCCTATTAACTTGTGCAAAAAATGTACATGCATATGACATTTATACACGATACATATATATATTAAAAACTTGCCACTCTAATGGGTATGAAAACATTTTAAATTGTCACCATCTCAATTACTAACGTTTTATACTTTTTCACCTGCTTCTTGAGTATGGGTTCTCCTCCATAAGCTTCTGGTTCTTGTTTGTGCCCATTTTTAAGTGGAGTTGATGATTTCTTATTAAATTGGAATAGTTCTTTATATATTCTGGATACTAGTCTTCTCATCTAAAGTTTGCTAGTGATACATTTTAGTAACTTAGTTAGTTCAGTCGCTCAGTCGTGTTCGACTCTTTGTGACCCCCTGAATCGCAGCACGCCAGCCCACCCTGTCCATCAGCAATCCCAATTCACTCAGATTTATGTCCATCAAGTCAGTGATGCCATCCAGCCATCTCATCCTCGGTCATCCCCTTCTCCTCCTGTCTCCAATCCCTCCCAGCATCAGTCTTTTCCAATGAGTCAACTTTTTGCATCAGGTGGCCAAAGTACTGAAGTTTCAGCTTTAGCATCATTCCTTCCAAAGAAATCCCAGGGCTGATCTCCTTCAGAATGGACTGGTTAGATCTCCTTGCAGTCTAAGGGACTCTCAAGAATCTTCTCCAACACCACAGTTCAAAAGCATCAATTCTTCGGTGCTCAGATTTCTTCACAGTCCAACTCTCACATCCATACATGACCACTGGAAAGACTTACTGAAGTTTAAATTTTTGATTTAGTAAAATTTATTAATTTCTTTATGACCTGTGTTTTTTGTTGTAAGAAATCCTATCTAGCTAAAGTTTTAAAGACATTCCATATTGTGCTCTAAAATTTTTGAAGTTAGTTTTTTTATTTTGATTTTAATCAGAGTTTATTCTGTATCGTATTTGGCAAACCAACTGTTTCCTATTTTACTATGGGCTTCCCTTGTGGCTTAGCTGGTAAAGAATCCGCCTGCAATGTGGGAGGCCTGGGTTCAATCCCTGGCTTGGGAAGATCCCATGGAGATGGGAAAGGCTACTTGCTCCAGTATTCTGGCCTGGAAAATTCAGTCCATGGGGTTACAAAGAGTCCATGGGGGTGCAAAGACATGACTGAGTGACTTTCACTTTCACTTTACTATGTGTACATGCTTTATATACATGATTACATACATGCTTGAATCTGTTTCAAGCTTTTTTCATTTTTATTACTAATCTACTTGTCTATACCTGAGTCAATACCACACTTTGAATGTGCATGACACCTTGACTATTTTTGGAATGGTCCTGATAATTCTTGGACGTCTAACTCCAGGTGAGCTTTTAGTTTTTCCATATTCAACAACTGCATTGATAACCATAGGTATTACAGAAATGGGGGAGTTGACTGATAATTTGAATTTATTCTTGCCTGTCCTTAAAGATGTCATGTAATTTTCTCTATTATCTTTTGTTAATGAATACTAGGTAGCTTATAAATGGTATTATAAACTGCATCTCTTTTTTATTTATATGTTTTCCAACTGGTTTCATGTACATTCTGATGTGGTGAATGTTGGTATTGGTATTCAATGCTGACTTTATATCCAGCAGCCTTCTTGAACTCTTATTGGTTCTAATTGTACATAGATTCTCTTGTAGAATATAATTTCACTTATGATAGCGAAAATATTCATTTTCCTTTTCGATTCTATTTCCTCCCACCTCTGCTTCTTATCTAATTACTTTGACTAAAATCTCTAATTTAACGGTAAAAAGTAGCAATGACAACAGACATCCTTGTTCCGTTTCCAAATTTTGCTTCAAAAATTTAATATACTGCAATATTCCATTTAGTGGATGTTTTACAATTTCCTAAAATATTCTCTGAATAATGGCTGGTTTGACTGGCTCAATTAAAATAAAATAAAGCTTCAACATTTTAATGTTCTGCTTTGAATAATGACAAGCTAACTTAGAGTAGCTTTCCCATCTTTAACAACCATATACTGTGGATAAAATATAAAAGCAGATATGACCAAAAGCAGGTAGTAACTGGAACGATATCAACCTTAAAAGAAGGAAATGTGTACCAGATAGGATCTGTATTTACAGGGCTGTTGTCTGCGGTCACTTATTACAGACACAGTGACAATCAGTAGAGACTGAAACAAAAATGTGCCTTCCTGCTAGCTGAGGAGCCACAGGACGAAGTCTAGGGCTAGAGAGCACCACAAGACTTCTGTGTAAACTATGCCCAAATATTTAGATGGCCTTCATTTGAGGAAGGCTCCAAGGAGTCCAGCAAAAAGCAACAGCTGAAAAGTGTAAAGATCTGAGTTGAGACGAGACTTCTGTCGCTACTTAACACAGGAATGATAATGTTGGGGCATCTGAAATTCAGCCCTGTTAACTATCAAGACCAAAAAAAAAAAAAAAAAAAGAACACAAAACTTCATCAGAAAAAAATAACAGAATTCAAAGTCTACAACTATCACTCATGATACCCATCATACAAGCAAAATTTACCAGAACAAAGAAAAAGGTAAGAGAGACCCAGAGTCAAGAAAAAAGAAGCAGCTCAAAGAAATCAAACCCTGAATGATCTAGACTTCAGAATTAACAGACAAAGATTTCGAAGCAAGTATTATAAACACATTCAAGTACTTCAGGAAAATATGGTCATAATAAATGTACACATGGAAGGAATCTCAGCTGAGAGTAGAACTGAAGAACCAAATGGAAATTCTAAAAGTAAAATTGACAATATTTGAAATGCAAAATTCATTGGATTTCTTTAAAGGAAATCAGATACAGCAGAAAAAAGGTCACTAAACCAGTAAATAATCAGTACATTTTACTGATTCTAAAGGAGAAAGAAAAATATCTTCAAAATAATAGAGCTTCAGAGATTCATAGTACAATAACAAGCAGTCTAGTTATATACAACTGAAGATAATGAGACAGAAAAATATCTGATAATGGCCAAAATTTCTCCAAATATTGTTAGAAATACAAACTTACATATTCAAAGAAGCTCAGCAAATTCCAAGCAGAATAATTACAAAGAAAATCACATAGGAACACATCACAATCAAAGGGATGAAAACACCAAGATGAAAGCAAATCTTGAAGGCAGCCAGAGTAAAGTAACATTATTACAGTAAAAAAAAAAAAAAAAAAAAAAAGTGGTATGAATGATAGCTGATTTCTATACAGTCGACCAATTTGCAACAGGGATGCCAAAGCAATTCAAAAGATAAAAGGAAAAACCTTTCCAACAAAGGTTGATGGAATAACTGGATGTATCTATAAACAAGTGAACACATCTCATTCTGTAGAAAAATTTGAGTTGGCTCATAAAAATAACCACAGAAGTTTAAATTATAGAATGTCTAGAAGAAGATCATGACCTGAAAATATATAAAGATGTCAGAAAATAAACAAGTCACCAATCAGAAGAAAATATTTGCAAAATGTATCTGATGAAACTTATGCCCAGAATATACACTGATTTCCTATAACTCAAAAATCAAGACAAGTAATCCAATTAGTAAATGAGCAATCAACTGAAATAGACAGTTCACAAAGAAAAGATAGACAAATCATCTAATAAAAGCACATGAAAAGATGTTCCCCATTAGTCATCAGGATATACTATATACGCACTGGGATGGTTAAAATTAAGGGGGAGGGTGGGATGATTTGGGAGAATGGCACTGAAACATGTATACTGTTGTATAAGAAACGAAGCACCAGTCTACGTTCAATACAGGATACAAGATGCTTGGGGCTGGTGCATGGGATGATCCAGAGAGATGATATGGGGTGGGAAGTGGGAGGGGGCTTCGGCATTGGGAGATCGTGTACACTTGTGGCTGCTGCATGTCGATGTATGGCAAAACCAATACAGTATTGTAATGTAGAATAAAGTATTTTAAAAAATTAAAAAAAAAATAGAAACACTTGGAAACACCAAAAGTTGGCAAGGATTGAGCAACCACATCTGTCATATCTGATGGAAATGAAAAAGGTAAAATCACTTTGAAAAACTTTAGTAAATATAAACCTATTATATAACACAACAATTCTGTCCCTAGGTATTTATCCAAGAGAAACAAAACTGTGTCCACAAAATAGACTCTTACAAACATGTTCATAGAATCTATAGTAAAAATGCCCCCAAACTGAAAACAATCCAAGTGGCAGTTAACATAAGAATGGATAAAAATGCTGTATATTCATAGATTGGAATACTGCTCAGTAACAAGAAACAACAGTAGCGACAACTTCTGATACATAAAAGAACATGGATGAATCTACAGGACATTATACTGAGCCAAGATAACACCTAGAAGTTTGTTCTGTACAGTTCCATTTATATGATGTTCTGGAATAGACAAACTTAATCAATGGAGTAAGAAAAATTAGAAAAAGTGGCTGTCTTGGGACAGGAATGGGAGGCTGACTAGAAAAAGAGTATGTATGGACTCTGTAATAGACGGCCCCATTTTCCCTTTTCAGGAAAAAAGGACACTGTCCCCAACCTGCTGGGAGTGCTTCCAGCAGAAAAAGTGAGTATTAGTCACTCGGCTGCAGCCAACTCTTTAGGACCCCATGGACTGTAGCCTGCCAGGCTCCTCTGTTCAGGGGACTCTCCAGGCAAGAATACTGGAATGGGTTGCCATTCCCTTTTCCAGGGATCTTCTTGACCCAGGGATTGAACCAGAGTCTCCAGCACTGCAGGCAGATTTTTTACATCTGAGCCACCAGAGAATCCTGAAATTGCAAAGCCAGGACTTTAGAACAGAAAGGACCCAGTTATCAGCCCCCACGGGGACAGCTGGCATACTGAATGCAGCACTTTAACAGCTTCATCTTTTAGGATTTGAAATAGCTTGACTGGAATTCCATCACTTTTACTAGCTTTGTTCTGCACTCAATATGCCAGCTAATTTGAAAAACTCAGCAGTGGCCACAGGACTGGAAAAGGTCCGTTTTCATTCCAATCCCAAAGAACGGCAATGCCAAAGAATGTTCAAGGTGGTATAGTTGCTAAGTCGTGTACAACTCTTGCAACCCCATGGACTGTAGCCTGCCAGACTCCTCTGCCCATGGCATTCTGCAGGCAAGAATACTGGAGTGGGTTGCCATTTTCTCCTCCAGGAGATCTTTCCAACCCAGGGATCCAACCTGGGTCTCCTGCATTACAGGCAGATCCTTCACTGACTGAGCTTAAAGGCAAGCCCCAAGAATGTTCAAACTACTGCACAATTGCACTCATTTCACACACTAGCAAAGTAATGCTCAAAATTCTCCAAGCCAGGCTTCAGTAATACGTGAACCGAGAACTTTCAGATGTTGAAGCTGGATTTAGAAAAGGCAGAGGAACCAGAGATCAAATTGCCAACATCTGTTGGATCTTAGAAAAAGTAAGAGAGTTCCAGAAAAACATATACTTCTACTTCATTGACTACGTCAAAGTCTTTGTGTGGATCACAACAAACCGTGGAAAATTCTTAAAGAGACTGGAATACCAGACCACCTGACCTGCCTCCTGAGAAATCCGTGTGCAGGTCAAGAAGCATGGTTCCAAATTGGGAAAGGAGTACATCAAGGTTATATATTGTCACCTTGCTTATTTAACTTATATGCAGAGTACATCATGCAAAATGCCAGGCTGGATGAAGCATAAGCCGGAATCAAGATTGCTGGGAGGAATATCAATAACCTTAGCTAGGGAGATGACAGCATCCTAATGGCAGAAAGTGAAGAGGAAGTAAACAGCTTTTTGATGAATGAGAAAGAGGAGAATGAAAAAGTTGGCTTAAAACTCAACATTCAAAAAATGAAGACCATGGCATCTGGTCCCATCACTTCATGGCAAATAGATGGGGAAACAATGGAAACAGTGAGAGATTTTTTTTTTTTTTTGGCTTCCAAAATCACTGCAGAAGGTGACTGCAGCCATAAAATTAAAAAACACTTGCTCCTTGGAAGAAAATCTATGACCAACCTAGACAGCATATTAAAAAGCAGAGACATTAGTCAAGGCTATGGTTTTCCAGTAGTCATGTATGGATGTGAGAGTTATAGAAGGCTGAGTGCCAAAGAATTGATGCTTTTGAACTGTGATGTTGGAGAAAACTCTTGAGTGTCCCTTGGACTGCAAAGAGATCAAACCAGTCAGTCCTAAAGAAAATCAACACAGAATATTCATTGGATAGGTGGCTCAGAGTAAACAATCTGCCTGCAATTTGGGAGACCTGCATTTGATTCCTGTGTTGGAAAGATCCCTTAGAAGAGGACATGGTAGCCCACTCCAGTATTCTTGTCTGGAGAACCCCATGGACAGAGGAGCCTGACAGGCTATAGTGCATGGGGTCACAAAGAGTTGGACACGACTGAGCAATTATGGACACATATATTCATTGGAAGGACTGATGCTGAAGCTCCAAGACTTTGGCCACCTGATGTGAAGAGTCAACTCATTAGCAAAGACTGATGCTGGGAAAGATTGAAGGCAGGAGGAGAAGGGGATGACAGAGGAGGAGATGGTTGGTGGCATCACTGACTAATGGACATGAATTTGAGCAAGCTCCAGGAGATGGTGAAGGACAGGGAAGCCTGGTGTGCTGCAATCCATGGGTTGGTAAAGTGTCAGACAGGACTGAGCTACTGAACAACAACAACAACAAATGAAGATAGCTATGCTGAAGAAAACTTCACTCTCTAAGGTCATATCTCCTTCTATGGACAGCTCACATTCAGAGGCTGCACAACATGTGGGAAATAAAGACTCAGCTCTGTGTCTTTGGGACATCTCTGATGGGCCATTTATCCTTCAGAACTTTTCACACTGCACGTTAACTTTCTCTCTGTTTCCTTCCTATCCCTTCCTTTCACAGAAGTGATTCTCAAGAGCATTCCTTAATAAAATGGTTCTAAAATATGACTCTTGGACAAGCATCACCTGGGACTAGTTCGAAATGTAAATTTGTAGGGCCCACTTTCGACCTATAGAATCAGAAAGCAAAACCTCCACTGCAAAGACCTTCCTATTAGCTTTTTGTACCTCACTCTTACATTGACTCAGATGGGTATACAATTTAGGAAGACCTCTAATATGAAAAACAGGACATTCCCCTTAAAAAGGAGGCATGAAATCCTCACTGGGAAGAAAGAAGATCATGCAAGAAAGAAAAAAAATTTAATCCCCACAAAGGGCAAAAACAAAAACTGGATGCTATATCATACACAAAAAGATGCCGTATCACTAAAAAGTGGTGTCTTAGAAATTAAAACTATTGGGCTATATTTTTCCTGTTTGCCCTTCCAGATCCAATTCCTACCCTCTGCAAAAGGAGGCTGGCCTCTATGCACTGTATCTGTATGGCTTCCTTCCCCTGCAGTTTCCAGTGGGCTGATATTAGTCACCAGGAGGGGGTAAGACAGCAAAAGACAGAGGAGGTATTTACTTCACTTGGCTTTCCTCTCTGATGAGGCCATGAGTTAGTGGTTGGGGGGTTGTGGTTCTTCTTAGCAAGTCCTGTAAGACCTATTCTGACTCATTAAACTATGATCATTTAAAACAATGAGCATTTCAAAAATGAAAGAGTAAATATATAAAATTTAAAGTAAAACATCTCAAAGCTATCAAATAAGGAATGAGATTATCTATGGATATATTTGGAGATTTAATTATTTTTTCACCATTACTTCAACTTGTTAAGTTTAAGAACACTTTTCCAGCAGCAGAAAAAATATGCACAAAAATATGGTCACTACTCAATAATGAACCACTGATGCATACATGAATCTGAAGTTTAAAAAAAGGTCGATAATAGTTGACTGTTAAATATTTCATTGTTTACTGGTCTTCATTTTTGAATAAAACTATTTTGTTAATTTTATCTACAAATAACTTATATTCAAATGATAATGTAAGTTTAACATTAATATTTTTCTAAG
>SJYC01110219.1:0-14026 GCA_006408675.1 Madoqua kirkii
TGATATTTTCTAAAATGCTGATAATTAATTATATTTAATGAAGCTGTGGTTTCATTAAACTTAATGAGTTACTGATTTTTTTAGAAATCATTGCTTTTGTAAACATTTTAATTAAATAGTATCAACCTGGTATTTTGGTATTAGATAAAAACAAAATATCAGGCTCATAATTTTTCCCTGCTATTGTAATTACTAAGTTTATGAAACATGCCAGTCATTCATCTTCTAAATCTTTTAGTTCGACCTTTGCATATCAAGTCAGATCACCACTATGTTATAGAGCTCAATCCTAGACCAACGGAGTAGGAAAAGGGGAAAACACACCAGCAAGAAGGGCAATATATAGCAACTTCAGGAAGATAGGTACAGTTTGAGAAAGCATGTTTTGTTTCCCTTAAATCAAATTATGTGGGCTTCCCTGGTGGCTCAGTGGTAAAGAATCCGCCTGCCGGTAGAGGAACATGGGTTTGGTTATGGGTTGGGAAGATGCCCTGGAGAAGGAAATGGCAACCCACTCCAGGATGCCTGTCTGGGAAATCCCATAGACAGAGGAGCCTGGCAAGTTACCATGGAGTCAAAGCAGAGTTGGATACAACTTGACTTAGCGACTAAACAACAGCAACAACAAAATCAAATTGCAGAGTGAAGCTGTGGAAAACTTTCTTTCCCAGTGGGACTAAACAAAAGAGACAATAAACATAAGTATGTTTTTAAAAAATAGAAACAAAAAAAAAATCAACTTAATCTAAGCCTATTTCAAAACACTTTATAAAAATACACTATAGCATTTCCTTTTCTTCAGAAAAAATATGATACAATAAATAAACAGTCACCGGCCAAAAATACTAGTATATAATACATTGTAAGTAACAAGATGCCTGAAAGAACACTGCTCTAGCTAAAAATATTTCAGAACCTGTGTTTCCCCCACTTTCAACAAATTGTTTCTAATTTGTTTAATGCTGATATCATTCTAAGAGACTCCCACTCATCTCTTCCAACACCAATTTGACCTCCATCAACAGTTCACTGCTGCTGCTGCTGCTGCTAAGTTACCCCAGTTGCGTCCGACTCTGTGCGACCCCATAGACGGCAGCTCACCAGACTCCCCCCTCCCTGGGATTCTCCAGGCAAGAATACTGGAGTGGGTTGCCATTTCACTACTACTTCTAAATTTATTTAGCGTCCCCAAATCTGAATTCAGAGTGACTCACAACTTCAATATACTTGATTCAAAACTCCTGTGTTGCAGAAATAGAGATCTGTGAGTTCTAGATACTAGACTTCACCCACAGAAAATGTGAGGTAGCGGAGGTACTGTGTAATCCATCAACCATAAGAAGCTTTTGCACCCTAGTCTTGCCAGAACAAATTAAACTCTTACGTTGTTCTCTTGTAAAATAATTCTGTTAAAGTATTTTAAGACTTCAGATCTTTTGTGTAGATTACAACTCAGCTCACAGTTCATCATTGAAAACAAATTTTTACCCTATATTTGTCAATAAAATAACCAGAGTAAAAGCTAATTTTATAAAGATTAAAAAGTGTAGCCAGAAAATATAAAAAAGAAAACAGAAACTACCCTGATCCCAGTATCTAGACATTTTGATTCATTCACTCAGTATGTCATCTTAAATATAATTGGAATCTGTTGGTGAAGATGTGGAAAAACTGCTGGCGGGAATACAAGATGGTGGAGGTGCTGTGGAAAACAGTCTGGCACTTCCTCAAAAAGTTAAAAACTGAATTACCATATAATTCAGCAATTCTACTTCTTGGTATATACCCAAAGAAATGAAAATAGCTATGCCAACAAAAACCTGTATATAAATATTCAGATGCACTATTCATAGGAGCCAAAAGGTAAAGCAACCCTAAAGTCCATCAATGGAAGAATGGATAGACAAAATGAGTTACAGTCGCACGATGGGATTCTTTAGCCACAAAAAGGAACTGAGGTACTGAAATGTGCTAAAACATGAATGAATCTTAAAAACTTTATGCTAAAAGGCAGACACAAAAGGCCACATATTATATGATTCCATAGGTATGAAATATCCATAAAAAGATTTTGTGAGTTCTGACTGCTCCACTGACCAGCCAGTCCCCCTCCCTCTCCTTCTCTTCAGCCTCCCTATTCTCTGCTGCTGTTCAGTCACTCAGTCGTGTCCGACTCTTTGCGGCCCCGTCGATTGCAGTATGCCAGGCTTCCCTAGCCTTCACTATCTCCTGGAGTGTGCTCAAACTCCTGTCCATTGAGTCATGGTACCAATTCCCTAAGACGCACCAATATTGAAATTAGGCCAATAAATAATCCAACAATGGCCTGTAAGTGTTCAAGGGAAAAGAAGAATCATATGCCCCTCACTTTCTATCAAAAGACAGAAATGATTAAGCTAAGTGAGGAAGGCATGTAGAGAGCTGAGATGGGCCCAAAGCTTGGCCTCTTACACCAGTTAGCCAAGTTACAAATGCAAAGGAAAGTTTTGGGAGGAAATTAAAAGTGCTACTTTGGTGAATGCATGAATGACAAGAAAACAAAACAGCCTTGATGCTGATATGGAAAAAGCTGGAGTGGTCTGGACAGAAGATCAAACCAGTCAAGACAGTCCCTTTGGCCAAAGCCTAATCCAGAGAAAGGTTCCAACGCTCTACAATTATATGAAGGCTGGAAGAAGTGAGGAGGCCACAGAAGAAAAGTCTGAAGCTAGTAGAGCTTGGTTCATTCAGGAAAGAAGCTACTTTCATAACATGTAAGCGCAAACTGAAGCAGTAAGTGCTGAGGTAGAACTTGCAGCAAGTTATCCAGAAGATCTACCTAAAATCAATAATGAAGATGGGTGCACTAAACAACAGATTTTCAAGGCAGACAAAACAGCCTTTTACTGGAAGAACATGCCATCTAGGACTTCCATAGCTAAAGAGGAGAAGTCAATGCCTGGCTTCAAAGCTTCAAAGGACAGGCTGACTCTCTTGTTAGGAGCCAATGCAGCGGGTGACGGCTGAAGTCAATGCTCATTTACCACTATGAAAATCCTAGAGCCTTAAATCTACTCTGCCTGTGCTCTATAAACGGAACAACAAAGCTTGGATGGAAGCACATCTATTATACATGGTTTACTGAACATCCTGTGCCCAATATTGAGAGCTACTGCTCAAAAAAAAAAAAAAAAAGTAGATTTCAAAATATTATTGCTTATTGACGATGTTCTGGTCATCATCTGCTCTGGTCACCCAAGAGCTCTGATGGAAATGTGATATAATTCATGCTGCTTTCACGCCTGCTACCACAACAACCATTTTGCAGCCCATGAATCAGGAGTCATTTTTACTTTCATATCGTATTCTTTAAGAGATACATTTTGTAAGGCTATAGCTGCCACAGTCAGTGATTCCTCTTATAGACCTGGGCAAACTAAATTGAAAACCTTCTGGAAAAGATTCACCATTCCAGATCCCATTCATGATTCAAGCTGGAAGAAGCTGATTCCAACTTTCACGGATGACTCTGAGAGGTTCAAAACTTCAGTGGAGGATGCGACTGCAGATGTGGTAGAAACAGCAAGAGAACCAGCATTGGAAGTGGTGCCTGAAGATGTGACTGAATGGTGAAATCTCACAAGAAAACTTGAATGGATTAGTAGTAGCTTCTTACAGATGAGACAGAAAGTTGCTCCTTCAGACAGGATCTACTTCTGATAAAGAAGTTGTGAAGATTTGTTGAAATAACAAAGGATTCAGAATATTACATAAACAGTTGACAAAGCAGTGGCAGGGTTTGGGAAAATTGACTTCAATTTTTAAAGTTCTACTATAGGCAATATGCTATTAGACAGCCTTGCACACTACAGAGAAATTGGCCTTGAAAAAAAAGATTCAATCAATGTGGCTAACTTCACTGTAATTTTAAGAAACCGCCATAGCCACCTCAACCTTCAGCAACCACTCCCTTACCAGTCAGCAGCCATCAATATCAAGGCAAGATCCTCCACCAGAAAAATGATTAAGACTCGCAGAAGGCTTAGGTGATGGTTAGCATTTTTTAGCAATATAGTATTTTTAAGTTAAGGTATATACATTTTTAGACATAATGCTATTGAACACAATGAACTACAGTATATTTTAAATGTAACTTTTATATGCACTAGCAAACCAAAAACTTTGTGCAGCTCACTTTATCTGATTATTTGCTTTACTGCAGTGGTCTGGAATCAAATCTGTAGTATCTCCACAGTATGCCCATTATTTGAATATATTAGATTTATTTATACCTTTTTTCACTGAAAGACTTCCATGGTATTTCCAGCTCTATTTTAGTAACACATAACATTGCAACAAACACTTGGCACATAGATCTTACTATACACACTGCCAAGACTCTTCCTCAGATAGACACATACACTAACAAACAGAGACAAACCTTGCAAGGGAATTCTGGAATGGTTGATCTTCAACTTTCCAATTATTGCTAAATTGCCCTTCAAAGTACACTCCATCAGCTGTGTATGAAAATGATTTCTATCCTCTCCAAAATGTGGTAATGATAGACTTTTGCCAATCTCATGCGTGTGAAATATTTTGTTGTTTAATACACATTCCCCTATTAGTAGGGCTGAACATATTTATGTTTATTGATCATTAATCTTTCTACTGTCAACTGTCTCTCATATCCTTTACACATTTTTATATTTGGTTGTTTGCCAATATTATTATTATTAATATTAATATATATTTTTATTTACTTAGAAGTGTCTTCTTATCCTTTGGATACTAATCCTTTGCCAGTTATTTGAATTACATGTATCTTCTCCTCATTTGATGGCTTCCCTGATGGCTCAGAGGGTAAAGCGTCTGCCTGCAATGCAGGAGACCCGGGTTCAATCCCTGGGTCGAGAAGATCCCCTGGAGAAGGAAATGGCAACCCACTCCTGTACTATTGCCTGAAAAATCCCATGGATGGAGGAACCTGGTAGGCTACAGTCCATGGGGTCACAGTCCATGGGGTCTCCCCATTTGCAGCTCATTTATATTTTTATGGCATTTATGGTTTTGCATAAAGCTTTTACTTTAATACAGTCAAATTTATTACTATTTTTCTTCATGAGAAGTGCTTTTGGTGCCTTAAGTCTTCTTTATCATGAGGCCACAGAGATTTTTTTTTAAGTGTTTGCTTTTTACATTTAGGAGGCTAAATTTCCCTGGATTCTGCATGTGATACACACTGTGTTTTGTTTTTTTCTCATACAGAGAACTAGAGG
The DNA here is from genome assembly GCA_006408675.1 of Madoqua kirkii. Taxonomy (NCBI): domain Eukaryota; kingdom Metazoa; phylum Chordata; class Mammalia; order Artiodactyla; family Bovidae; genus Madoqua; species Madoqua kirkii. Next base: position 5,259 of record SJYC01110219.1, read on the forward strand.
TCAGCAGTACACCTTTTCACTTGAAGACAAGGCCTGTGTCTTGTTAATCTGTTTCTTAAAAGCACTTTTCCTGGTGCATATTATAGGTGGTTATAAATATGTGATCAATACAGGGAGGAAAAGCGGGAAGAGAAAGGAGAGAAAAGAAGGCAACATGGAGTCACAGTCCATGGGTCTCCCCATTTGCAGCTCATTTATATTTTTATGGCATTTATGGTTTTGCATAAAGCTTTTACTTTAATACAGTCAAATTTATTACTATTTTTCTTCATGAGAAGTGCTTTTGGTGCCTTAAGTCTTCTTTATCATGAGGCCACAGAGATTTTTTTTTAAGTGTTTGCTTTTTACATTTAGGAGGCTAAATTTCCCTGGATTCTGCATGTGATACACACTGTGTTTTGTTTTTTTCTCATACAGAGAACTAGAGGTCAGCAGTACACCTTTTCACTTGAAGACAAGGCCTGTGTCTTGTTAATCTGTTTCTTAAAAGCACTTTTCCTGGTGCATATTATAGGTGGTTATAAATATGTGATCAATACAGGGAGGAAAAGCGGGAAGAGAAAGGAGAGAAAAGAAGGCAACATGGGGATGGGAGTGTGGGGGTAAGTATTCAGATGATGGGCATTCGTGAAAACTAAATATCAGAACCATACAAGTCAAAGGGTATTAAAACAGATTAGGGGGATTTTCCTGGTGATCAGGTGGTTAAGAACCCGCCTTGCAATGCAGCAGACACAGGTTTCATCCGTAGTCTGGGAAGATCCCATATGCCACAGGGCAACTAAGCCGAAGTGCCATAACTACAGAAACCTGCCCGATGAGAGACCCTCGCACCACAGCACAGTACGACCCCTCTGCCCCCTCCACCGGCTCTCAGCAACTAGAGAAAATCTGTGCAGCAGCGAAGACTAAGCATAGCCAAAAACAACTGAATAAATGCAAAAAAAAAACTCACCAGAAAAACAGATTCAGGAGTGGTCTGCAGGAAGATGAACTTTCCAGAACTCTGGAAAGTTAGAGGCAAAGATATTGCTCATGGGTAACTGAAACTGACCCTGCTCTCTTTCCCAGGATGAGAATATGGCCTTGCTAGTGCTAAATTGATTCAAAACCCCAGAAAACTATGATGTTTTGTAAATATCACTTGATTATGTTAAGTCTTTGCAAAATGTTCATCAAAGCCTAAGTATAATGGGCAAAGATATGCCAAGAATTTAATGTAACTTGAGCTGAATTTTTCCTGCAGGAAAGGAAGTCTACAGATTGGAGAAGTTATTAAAAAGTAACCTATATTTACTACTATTCAGGAAGTCATGCGGCTTCTATATCCTTAAATAAATAATCCAGTAACAATCAACAGGTGAATGAGTAGTCTCTTCCCAACCATTCCTAACCTGAAGGTCAAATGAGGGTTAGGGAGAACAAGAGAAAATAAAATAAAAATGAGACCTAGAATGACTTTTGTCTCAGTGGCCCTCAATAGAAAAATAGCTCCCTAGAGTGTTCTTGCCTGGAAAATCCCAGTGATGGGGGAGCCTGGTGGGCTTCCATCTATGGGGCTGCACAGAGTCAGACACGACTAACGCGACTTAGTTAGAGCAACATTATGGTATCTAGCTCAGTACACAAGAAGTATGTCCCATGAGTATTCTTGCCGAAGTACTGAACCATGTCAACACACTGAACCGTAATACACATCTAACCACCAACATATAGGAAAAAGAGGGAAAGCACCATAGGAGTGAAACCAGCAAAACCTAGACCGTGGGAAAATTCAGAAGACAAATGATCCAGTTTCTTCGACAAATAAAAAACTACTAGAAAAAATTTAAAAGAATATCTATAGATTAAGAGATTTCAACCAAGAGCAGAGTATGGGTGCTGAGTCAAACAAACTGTAAAGAAAAAAAAAAAAAGCAATGTGGAAATTTGAGCACTGACTGTATGCTTGCTAATATTAAGGAATTACTATTTTTGTGTTAATTATATAAAGTTTAGAAAGTGGAAGTACTTTGTAGATCCTTTTCAAAAGAATAGCAAGTTCAACTGTCTAAGTCCTAAAGCCAAGAGAATAGTTTGACACCTAAAAACCTTCTGATGTTGATTACAATTTAAATTCTAAGAGTAGACTATAGAGAGAAGGCAATGGCACCCCACTCCAGTACTCTCGCCTGGAAAATCCCATGGAGAGAGGAGCCTGGTGGGCTGCAGTCCATGGGGTCGCTAAGAGTTGGACACAACTGAGCGACTTCACTTTCACTTTTCACTTTCATGCATTGTAGAAGGAAATGGCAACCCACGCCAGTGTTCTTGCCTGGAGAATCCCAGGGACGGCAGGGCCTGGTGGGCTGCCGTCTGTGGGGTTGTACAGGGTCGGACACGACTGAAGTGGCTTAGCAGCAGCAGTAGCAGCAAACTATACAGCATACTTAAAATCATAGGCTCTTTCATTATAACCAATGCTACTGTATTATTCAACAGCCACTAAGTGATACCAAAAAATATGTTAGTATGCCATTTTATATCAGGGACCTCTGAGGTGCAGATATTGGAATCTGAGGAGGGATCCTGGAGCTGATCCTCCAAAGATAATGAAGAGCTATATTAGAAAGTTTAGATTATAATGATTCATTTTCATAAAAACTTTCTAATGAGTTATTTTTCCCATTTTTGCTGTTATTCCACATACAGGCATCTTTCATTATACGTGTCTAGTTGATTAAAATGCTGATTTTCACCACTAAAATTTTCTCTAAAAGGACTGTAAAAATCTGTACTTTGGGAAGGCAGAGTACTGAACAAAATTGGCTGTTCTCTTTAGTCTCAATCTATGCATTTTCCTGGTTTTTTTAGATGCAAACAGATTTTCCGGTTGATAGAAAAAGTTCAAATAGCCAACAGGATGCAAATGTGCAGTCAAATAACAGGAAAACATTTGCTCATACAATATACTTTTTAAAATTAAAAAGACTCCTTTAAAGAAATTTATATAATAAGAAACATTATGACACACGTAGCAGGAAAAATACCATGGTTTGTGAAAGAAAGAATTCCAATTCTGCCACTATCAGTGATATGCCTGTTAATTAGATGAACTATATTTTCTTTTTCACGAATGACAGCTCCAAAGCTTTTTGTGAAGATTAAACAAGATGATTTACATAAAAGCCATATTGCAACAACAAGCAAGTAACAGACTACTGATAAGTGTTACATGAAACCAAATATTCTAATCCTTTTTCACTTATAATAAGGAAACTGAAGATCAAAGAGGTTAATAAATGCCTTGTTCGAGTCATACATTTTTATTTATTCCAATATACAGTAAAAATACTACCTGATAATAATGCCTCTATTTTACACTGATACTTTCAAAAGAAAAACTGCGCCCTTGTCTCATAACTTGGGAACTTCCTTCTCCAAAAAACATTAGGAATGGCCATCGAGTGAGCTGGATGAAGGCTTTGGCTAGCTCTCAAGTCGTATACTCTTTGCTGGGCTTCAATGCCCTCTAGTGCTGATTTGCAGAGGCAGCCTCAGGTTCCAAAGACAGGCATATATATCATCTTCCTGGTCTACAGACCAGGTAACAATGCCCACACAAGTAATGAAATAAAACATGAGACAGGCACATGCAAAGAGAGATCCATCTATAAAGATGACTCTGTTTTCTTTGGGAGATGAGATTTTGAGAAGTATCAAAATCTATTTACTTTGTTTTCAAATTAAAATTTGTTTTTACACTTTCTGTTCTTGTTTGAATTTTTAAAACAAACATAAAAAAACTTTCACAAACAAACTAAAAATATGAAAAGGACAGAATCATGTGGGCATTCCAGTGGGAAAACCTATTCTTCTCCCCTTGTGCATAGTTTCAGAAAAAAGAGTATAGAGCCATGCAGCTTCATATCTTCTTATGTTATTTTATGAAAAGGCTGAGTCAGAGATAAGGCAGATCTTTAAATTGAAAAAAAAAGGAGAGATAAAGATGAGTAACTTCATTTTCCTTGAATGTACCTTATGTGTGATCAACAGGTGACATAGTGTAAGTCTTTTTAAACTAAAAAGCATTTATCCAACCTATAGTATTCATTACTATATATTTGCTTAACTGAAATTCTAAAAGAAGGAAACCAAGCTGAGGATGGCTACCAATGACTGAAGTTAAAATGAAATTTCCTCTAAGATAACAGATGCAGGCAATAATGCTTGATGTGTTCTTAAAATTGTACTTGAAATGACCTTCATGCATACTGCCTTCTTGAGACATGACTTATTACTATTCTTTCCTAGATTTTATTCTACAGTCATATTTATGACTACAAAGGGTTCAGTACACTAGCATGTTATAAAAAAGACACCAAGTGCAATGTCCTAGTGTTTGCCATTTAACCTCAAGAATCATAGGACTTTTGTCAGAAAGGCAAAAATCATAAATACAAATTTTATAATACTAAAATTCTTTCCCCCAAAGCACTATAAGAACCAAAAGCAGAGAGCCTAACCTAAGAACATTGTTCCAATGTATAAAGGAGAAGATTATCCAAGGAAGATAAAGACATTTGATGCTCAGAAGATATTTTAGAGAGGAAGACACCAAGACATATTTTAGTCATATTTTAAAGGTAGAATAGTTGTCAATGCAAACAGGTAAAATAATTTATTAATGATAGAGAGAAATGTCTACAGTTTTCATCTTTCTCCCTATTCCTAAAGAATGATTCCATTAAGGTCTCTCTTCTTCGGATACTTCAAAGAGATCTAGAGAATGAAGAATCATTTGATCTTAGGTCAAAAGTTTTCAAAACAAAATCAGAATTCTCCCCTGGGCCAGAAAGCTTTATAGTAATAAAAATCTAAATAATAAGGTTCAGTCTTCAAGACCTGTCAGTTCATGGGGAAAGTATTTATAGTCTCATTGTCTAACAGAAATATAATAGCCACATAAGTAATCTTAAATTATCCAGCAGTCATATTAATTAGTAAAAATAAATGAAATTAATTTTAATATAATACATAAAATATTAAAATTTCAGTATTTAAATATAAGAATCAAATATTTTAGATTTTTTTTTTAGTATTACTAAATTGCTGACATCCAGTATGCATTTTATGCTTCACACATCTCAGTATGATTGAGTCATATTTCGAGTGCTCAATAGCCACTTAGCTAGTGGCTGGTGTCCTGGATAGCACAAGTGTGGCACAGTATGGGCTTCCCAGGTGGCTCAGTGGTAATCTACCTGCCAATACAGGAGACGTGGTTTTGATACCTGGGTTGGGAAGATCTACTGGAGAAGGATATGGCAACACACTCCAGTATTTTTGCCTGGAACATCCCCTGGTCAGAGAGGCTGGCAGCCTACAATCCATGGGGTCACAAAGAGGTGGACACGACTTAGGGACCAAACAACAATGACACAGTATGTCTCATGGGCTACACTTAAAAGAACACAAGCAAGTTTGATGATGGCTTCAGAGGTGAGCAACTTCCTCGGTGGCTCAGACGGTAAAAGCGTCTGCCTACAATGTGGGAGACCTGGGTTCAATCCCTGAGTTGGGAAGGTCCCCCAGGAGAAGGAAATGGCAACCCACTCCAGTACTCCTGCCTGGAAAATCCCATGGATGGATGGAGGAGCCTGGTAGGCTACAATCCACAGGGTTGCAAAGAGTCAGACACGACTGAGCAACTTCACTTCAGAGGTAAGCAAACAAGCCAAATAGGTCATCTGTTACTCTTTAATTATATTTACTCCTTAAAAAGTTGGAGGAGGAAATGGCAACCCACTCTAGTATTCTTGTCTGGGAAATCCCATGGACAGAGGAGCTTGACGGGCTATAGTTCATGAGGTCGCAGAGTCAGACACAACTTAGTGACTAACAGCAATAAGAACAGCCTTGCTCCTCTTGGCCCTTTCTTCTTGGTGCCTCCTTAGCTGGCATCTCCTTGTGATTTCTACATGACCCAACTGTTGCACTGTCCTTTACAGACATGTTTTCATACTCTCCATAAATACAGGCACCTCAGAGTTCTTGGGGGTTTGGTTCCAGGCCACTATAGTAAAGCAAGTCACACAGATTTCTTGGTTTCCCAGGACACAAAAAAGTTATGACTACACCATCTTCCCTGGTGGCTCAGATGGTAAAGAATCTGCCTGCAATGCAGGAGACCTGGGTTGGGAAGCTCCTGTGGAGAAGGGAAAGGCAACCCACTCTAGTATTCTTGCCTGGAGAATTCCATGAACAGAGGAGCCTGGTGGGCCACAGTCCATGGGGTCATAAATAGCTGGACACGAATGAGCAACAAACACTGACACACTCCTTAAAAAGTACATGAAACTGTCAATCTCCTGGGGAGACTCCCTTCACAATTCATGTGAAATAATTCCTTTTCTAGATCTTACTAGGACAACAAAATAATCAGTATCCCAATATATGTCCCTAACAAAGGCAGCCACTAAGCTAATATTCTGCTGTCCTTCACTTAAAACCAAGAATCACAGGCACAGATGGACATACCATTTATGTGTTGCAGTCAATACAGGATTATAACATAATATAGGGAGAAAGTAGCTGTCAAATTTAAAAGAAGTATATGAAAATATTAGGAGCTGGCCATCTGGAAATAACTATAAGGTCAGTATACTTTAGTGACATATTGCTGGCATTTATTCTAGAGTTGCATTTTGTGAGGACTGTTCCTCCCAATATAAATAGATATCCCATGGGAAAAGTGGCCAATGTTCAAGCAAATTTAGGAACTGCTGAATTAAATAAAACTAAACATATTCTAGGTTCCCCCATCTTTTTAATACAGGACTGTTCATGGACCTTAATATGCTATCATGCACTGTCTCCATTATAGCAGGTTGGAACAGGGCTATAGTGGGCAGCATTCCCAAACAAATTTAACAAAGAAATTTTATTCTCACTGGTCATCTTAAGAAACTAGTTTCTCAAGCTGTAAAACACTGATCTAGAAACACAGGTAAGAAAGATTTCCCCCCACAACCTGAGGGAGAATCAATGCTAGAGTGTTAAGGGCTCTAAGAACAGAGTATATTGAATTGCTAGGCAAGGCACTGAAGGTCTGGTTCCTAACAATATTCTAACATAATCTCTAAGGACTAAATTATCAGGAGAATCTTCTGGTCAAGAATAAAAGGCAATGATCTGTCTGGAGAGCTATAATACCTACCCTCTTCCTATATTCAACTCATAATGGCTATGAAATACAAGATTAATTTCATTAAAATCCTACCACCACCACTCCCAAATCTTTATGCTCCTGCAAAACAAAAGAGAAACTTTATGAAATTAAATAGGAGTGAAGGTCAAAAACTAACCTGATTCTAAAGCTGCAGTTGAAATCAGGCATGGTTAAGGACTTTGTGAAGCTCACCGCACAAAGTTAAACAAGCAACAAGACCAATTAATGTCATAGAAACACATGAAACAGCTACACCGTCTAGAATGAAAAGGAATTTAAAATACCTGTAAGAGTGCCAATTAAGAAGGGACAAAAGTAAGTTACTTCCCTGAAAGAAGGAGGTTTTTCTGTGGTTTATGGAGGGTATCATTAGTATTATAAAACAAAGAATACACTCCAAAAAATATTGTGATCTCTTCAAATCCCTAATCTGGATTAAATGTTCCTCCTTTCATGATCAAAGGAGAGAAAATACAACAAAGGTAAGACAAAGTATTCAGGACAGTTGTAATTGACAGCAGGAAGAGACATTTAATTTTTGCCAGTCTGGTGGATGTGAAAAGGTTGTCTTGATTTGTCTTTCCCTGAGCACTAAACAAGTCTGAGCCCATCTAGTAGTCTTTTTTTCTTCTTAAACCACGTTTCCTTTTTCCCGAATGCCTGATTACATTTTTTTGCCTAAGTTTCTATTTACTTGTTTCCTTTTCTTAGTAATCTGAGGGATTTCTTTATACACTTCAAATACTAATCTTTCAGTTAGGTGGCAACCATCTTCTCTTTGTGACTCATCCTTTCACTTTCATTATGTTCACACAAGACTAATAGAATTAAATCTATTAAATCACAAAACTTCAGAATTAAATATAAATGCTCAGAAGTGCTATAGATCTCTACCATACATTTAAGTACTAACACCAAGTCTACAATCTTTTCTAGAAAATAGAGGAGGGAAAAGTTCTCAATTCATTTTATGAAGCTTGGATTATCATTGTATTGTCAGATGACAGACACATAGATCAATGAAACAGAAGACAGCACTTTAAAAAGACCCATTCAAACAGGCTCAATTGACTTAACAATGGTGCAAAAGCAATAATGGAGGAAAGACAGATTTTCAACCAATGGTGCTGGAGCAATTTCATAGGTTGAAAATGAGATACTATCTCATAGCCATTGGGATAACTAGTATCAACAAAACAAAACAAAATAACAAGTGCTGGTAAGGATATGAAGAAATCAGAACCCTCATGCCATAAATACTATAGTCATAATTATAATTAGCCTTGGCATTTGGTATTGCTGGTTCTTAACTTTGTCTTTCTTCTTTAGGAGTACCTTGACCACTTTAGGCCATTTTCTCATCCACAAAAAGCTTAAAATTAGATAGTGTGTTTTATTGAAAAGCACTATTTTGATTCAAATTGCATTGAATTTGTAAAACTACTGGGTAAGAAATGAGAAAAAAATCTTTATAGTAGTCTTTATTTAAATAAACATGACATGTTTTCCCATTTATTTAGGTCTAAATTATTTTTAAAATTTCAGTTAGGTTTTTAAA
>SJYC01110220.1:0-43874 GCA_006408675.1 Madoqua kirkii
CCATTAATGACTTTTAGGTTCTGGCTTGAACAGTGGTTGAACAGAGGTACCATTTATCAAGACAGGGAGGAGTAGAGTGTAGGAATGGGGCAGTAAGAAGTTCAGTCATTGGCATGTTGGCCTGAGTGAGGCCTTTCTATGACTTCCACACGGCGCTCCCAAGGAGATAGTTTGACGTTTGAGCCTGGAAATCAGAGAAGTTGGGGCTGAGGCTAAGAATGTAGGTGTCATCTGGGTTGAGATGATACTTAAAGCAGTGAGATTTAATGGGATCAACTAGGAAGAGTGATGCTAGAGAAGGTAGGAAGATATAGAACCAAACCCTGAGGTTCTCCAACACTGAGAGTTTGGATAGTAAAGTCATCGACAAAGGAGACTGGGGAGTACCCACTGGAAAGAAGTAACACCAAGGAAGAAAGACATCCTAAAACCAAGTCAGTGGGGGACGACGGGTGTCCGTGGAAAGAGCTGTCAGCTGTGTCAGACACTGCTGTCCAGAAGTCTCGTGACACGGGGACCAAAGCATGACCATTGGACTTGGTAGCTTAGCCATCACTGATGACCTTGATAAGAGCCAGTTTGGTACATGGTCTCATAAAATCTTTACAACCGCTCTGTAGTATGGCTGCTAGGATCATTTCTATAACAGACGAGAAGATCAAGGCCGCATGTGGTGGGGATATAACCATGATCACATTTTGTAAGTGGCCTGCTAAGCTTTCAGAACTGAGTTTGATACATGGTCTCATAAAATCTTTACAACCGCTCTGTAGTATGGCTGCTAGGATCATTTCTATAACAGACGAGAAGATCAAGGCCGCATGTGGTGGGGATATAACCATGATCACATTTTGTAAGTGGCCTGCTAAGCTTTCAGAACTGGAGCTGGCAACTCAAGAGTATGAATTCCTCACCATTTTTCTCTCTCAGTGGCACTGATGCAGAAAAGTAGCAAATGGCAATGCCAATTTTAATCACTTAAATTCATATTCCATTCCCTTCTCCAGGAATCTTCCCAATCAGGGGATCGAATGCAGTCTTCCACATTGAAGGCAGATTCTTTACCATCTGAGCTACCAGCTGCTGCTTCTAAGTCGCTTTAATCGTTTCTGACTCTGTGCAACCCCATAGATGACAGCCCATCAGACTCCGCATCCCTGGGATTCTCCAGCCAAGAACACTGGAGTGGGTTGCCATTTCCTTCTCCAATGCATGAGAGTGAAAAGTGAAAGTGAAGTTGCTCAGTCATGTCTGACTCCACCAGAGAAGCCCCTAAATTCATATTACATTGGTAGATACTTGACTCCAAAGTAACTTGAGAAGAGTTTGAGTTCTAATCTCACTTGTGTTATTTTGAGTTCTAATCTCATTTCTGCACCTTGCAGCTGTGACTTCCTCATTTCTGAAAAAATGAGATAGGGGGAAAAAATCTCCAATGCCCCTCTTAGATTTTTACTATAATTTAGTTTATACTTTGCATTTAATTTGCACTCAATATGTCAGCAAATTTGGAAAACTCAGCAGTGGCCAGAGGACTGGAAAAGGTCAGTTTTCATTCCAATCCCAAAGAAAGGCAATGCCAAAGAATGTTCAAACTACCACACAATTGCATTCATCTCAAATGCTAGCAAAGTAATCCTCAAAATTCTCCAAGCCAACAGTATGTAAACCATGAACTTCCAGATGTTCAAGCTGGATTTAGAAAAGGCAGAGGAACCAGAGATCTACTTGTCAACATCCATTGCTGCTGCTGCTGCTGCTGCTGCTAAGTCGCTTCAGTTGTGTCTGACTCTGTGCGACCCTATAGACGGCAGCCCACCAGGCTCCCCTGTCCCTGGGATTCTCCAGGCAAGAACACTGGAGTGGGTTGCCATTTCCTTCTCCAATAGATTATCGGAAAAGCAAGAAAGTTCCAGAAAAACATCTCCTTCTGCCTTGTTGACTATGCCAAAGCCTTTGACTGTGTGGATCACAATAGACTGTGGAAAATTCTGAAAGAGATGGCAATACCAGAGCACCTGACCTGCCTCCTAAGAAACCTGTATGCAGGTCAGGAAGCAACAGAACTGGACATAGAACAACAGACTGGTTCCGAATAGGAAAAGGAGTACATCAAAGCTGTGTATTGTCACCCTGCTTATTTAACTTGTATGCAGAGTACATCATGAGAAATGCTGGGCTGGATGAAGCCCAAACTGGAATCAAGATTGGGAGAAATATCAATAACCTCAGATATGCAGATGATACCACCATTATGGCAGAAAGCAAAGAAAAACTAAAGAGTCTCTTGATGAAAATGGAAAAGGAGAGCAAAAAAAGTTGGCTTAAAACTCAGCATCCAGAAAACTAAGATGGTATCCAGTCCCATCACTTCATGGCAAATGGATGGGGGAACAATGGAAACAGTGAGAAACTTTTTTTTTTTTTGGCTCCAGAATCACTGCAGGTGGTGACTACAGCCATGAAATTAAGATACTTGCTCCTTGAAAGAAAAGTTATGCCCAACCTAGACAGCATATTAAAAGGTGGAGATGTTACTTTGCTGATAAAGTTCTGTCTAGTCAAAGTTATGGTTTTTCCAGTATTCATGTATGGATGTGAGAGTTGGACTATCAAGAAAGATGAGTGCCAAAATATTGATGCTTTTGAACTGTGGTTTTGGAGAAGACGCTTGAGAGTCCCTTGGACTGCAAGGAGATCCAACCAGTCCATCCGAAACAAAGTCCTTCTTGAACATTCATTGGAAGGACTGATGCTGAAGCTGAAACTCCAGGACTTTGGCCACCTGGTGTGAAGAACTAACTCATTTGAAAAGAGCCCGATGCTGGGAAACATTGAAGGCAGGAGGAGAAGAGGACAACACAAGATGAGATGATTGGATGGCATCACTGACTCGATGGACCTGAGTCTGCGTAAGTTCCAGGAGTTGGTGATGGACAGGGAGGCCTAGTGTGCTGCAGTCCATGGGGTCTCAAAGAGTTGGACATGACTGAGTGACTGAACTGAACCTGCATTTAATTTTAGTTTAACTTAAATCTTATTAACATGATATAGGAAACTTCCAAAAGGAAGTTGTGAAACATCTCCACTTCAATGCCATGCTGGCCTTGAGCTCGCACTCAACGTGAACATGTTCACCATAAATGCATTTAGTGTAAGTTTCATTGTATGTACCTGGGATATGCCAAACACTCTCCTTTCTAGGTGTTTGCTCAGGCTATTCCTATACCTGGCGTGTCCTTTCCTCCTGTCTCCCTTTGAATCTTAGATCACCTCATCTTTCAGAATAAGAGAGTCCCCTCATGCCCTTTAACCCTTATCACAGTTGTCCTTAGAGGAGACGTGAGCGTGTGTGTGTGCCTGTGTCCCTAGACAGTTTGATGCCAGAGGCAAAGGACCATGATTTCTCCTTGTCAGTTCAATCAGTTCAGTCACTCACTTATGTCTGACTCTTTGCCACCCCGTGGACTGTAGCATGGCAGGCTTCCCTGTCTCCCATGAACTCCTGAAGCTTGCTCAAACTCATGTCATTGAATCAGTGATGCCATCCAACTATTGCATCCTCTCATCCCTTTCTCCTCCTACCTTCAATATTTCCCAACATCAGGGTCTTTTCAAATGAGTCAGTTCTTCACATCAGGTGGCCAGAGTATTGGAGTTTCAGCTTCAACATCAGTCCTTTCAATGAACATTCAGGACTGATTTCCTTTAGGATGGATGGGCTGGTTGGATCTCCTTGCAGTCCAAAGGACTCTCAAGAGTCTTCTCCAATACCACAGTTCAAAAGCATCAGTTCTTCAGCACTAAGCTTTCTTTATGGTCTGACTCTCACATCCATGCATGGCTACTGGAAAAACCATAGTTTTGACTAGATGGACCTTTGTTGGCAAAGTAACGTCTCTGCTTTTTAATATGCTATCTAGGTTGGTCATAGCTTTTCTTCCAAGGAGCAAGCATCTTTTAATTTCATGGCTGCAGTCACCATCTGCAGTGATTTTGGAGCCCCCCCCCCCAAATAAAGACTCACTGTTTCCATTGTTCCCCCATCTATTTGCCATGAAGTGATGGAACTGGATGCCATGATCTTAGTTTTTTGAATGCTCAGTTTTAAGTCAGCTTTTTTTCACTCTCCTCTTTCACTTTCATTGAGAGGCTCTTTAGTTCCTCTTCACTTTCTGCCATAACGGTGGTGTCATCTGCATATCTGAGGTTATTGATATTTCTCCCAGCAATCTTGATTCCAGCTTGTGCTTCATCCAACCCATCATTTCACATGATGTACTCTGCATATAAGTTAAATAAGCAGAGTGACAGTATACAGCCTTGACATACTCCTTTCCCAATTTGGAACCAGTCTGTTGTTCCGTGTCCAGTTCTAACTGTTGCTTTCTGACCTGCATACACGTTTCTCAGGAGGCAGGTCAGGTGCTCTCGTATTGCCATCTCTTTAAGAATTTTCCACTGTTTGTTGTGATCTGCACAGTCAAAGGCTTTAGTATAGTCAATAATGCAGAAGGAGATGTTTTTCTGAGTTATCTTGCTTTTTCTATGATCTAATTGATGTTGACAATTTGATTTCTAGTTCCTCTGCCTTTTCTGAATCCAGCTTGAGCATCTGGAAGTTCTCGATTCATGTACTGTTGAAGCCTACTTCAACAGTAACATACTCCTTCCTTGTACATTTACAATAAGCCAAAGCATAATGCTTTTCTCAAATGATCTTTGTTGAATTGAATCATTTGTAAATTATGAAAGCCCTAGGTCTGCGTTCTGAAAGCCCTAGATCTTTCAGAGGATTCACTCAGGTGAGCTGAAGGAATTAGAATGAGTGTGAGCTATATTTTAACAAGGAAGCACAAACACACATTTGGAAAAGCAAAATGCAGCAACAGCAACAACTAAATCCTCTAAAAATACTAGATTCCCTCCCTGGATTACTGAGACTTTGACCAGTTGTTGGAGTACCCACGAAGGCTGCTGATTTGCTTCCAGCATTTGGTTTCCTACTTATTTCTCTCTTTTCCATTCTTCACTTAACTGCTGTTCTCTTGCTCAGGCCATTTCCTAACTTGAGCATTAAGACCAGAATACAGCCCCCTCACAGAGACTTGCCCCTTTGTGCACAAAGAGGGCTAAAGGACAGACACACTTCTGCAGCTTGGCCGTAGAAGCTGAAGCAGAACACTCGTTTCACACACCCACTGGGCTCTTACTACAGGTGCTGGGATCTCTCACCATGAAGGTGCATCAGCAAATGGGCAAACGCTCAGAGACCAGCATGCCACTGGTTGGCACATGAGCTTGACTCGGGAGCTCTCTATGTTCTCGGATGCACAGAGGCTGCAAAGGTTGCAGTGGTGGTTTGGGGACTCACTTGGCCTCTGTCTGCAGGGTGTTGAGGGGAGGCCAAGCATAGCTCTGGCCCCGCCATCCTCACATGAGTTACCTGCTGCAGTCCACACCCTTCCCTTTTCCACACCCTTCCCTTTTATACCCGAAGATTCCTTCAATATGAGATTTGGGGGAAAAGAAGGGAAGTGTACCTTGCTAAAAATGTATTTTCTAAGCCAGATTGTGCCATCCATGTGGTGATGCAGAATATGGGGCTGGCCCACCGGATGGGGCCTGGTGAGTCATGCTAAAGAACTCGACCTGACCCTGCAGCCTGGGGAGCCCTTGAGGCTGCGAGGAAAGAACAGAACTGAGTGTGGCTCGGAACTGTGTGCCATTAACATTTGTGAAACCGGTCAACTCACAGTGCTGGGCAGGCACCTTCATCCTGAGAAATGTATGCACACAGAGAAAGGCACCTTCATCCTCAGAAATGTATGCACAGGGAGACATTCACACAGAGAAAGAGATGCATACACAAACACAGAGAGATGCAGATAAAGACACACAGATGTGCACGCATAGACACAGACACATGACAGACATCAGGATGGGAGCCCTGGAGGACAGACGGAGAAGGACAGGGGAGACAGAGAGACACGTGCTTGAAAAACAGAAATGGTGACGAAGAGCCAGCTGTGGTGATGATGACAGAGGCAAATACACAGGGAGAAAGGAAGTGAGCTTCTGAGTGTCAGTCACAGAACACGTGCTCCGAAGCGGCCACCCTTGCCTCCATTGGCTGCGGTCCCGGTCCCACACACCTCTCACACGTGCGCATCTTGCTGTGGGCGTGTGGTCCTGGTGGCTAAGGGTATTTTCTTGGCTTCCTCTTGCCCCCTCAACACAAACCAGGACTCTAACTGGTGCTCAATTACAGAAGCAGTGCTTGGTTCCGATGAGAGAAAAATGGGAATTTTCAGACTTGTTGAGGGGAAATCTGTTCATGGGATGCATGTTGATTTAAGGGATCTTTGGGCTTCCCTGGTAGCTCGCTTGGTAAAGAATCTGCCTGCAGTGCAGTGCAGGGACCCAGGTTCACTTCTTGGATCAGGAAGATCCCCTGGAGAAGGAAATGGCAAACCACTCCAGTATCCTTGCTTGTAAAATCCCATGGGCAGAGGAGCTGGCTGCAGCCCATGGCATAGCAAGGAGTCAGGCATGACTGAATAACACTTTCAGTTTCATACTTAAGGGATCTTTTCAGGGCAGCCTAACCATGCACATTTTTCACCTTGCTGCTGTTTTTAGAACCTCCTCTTATACAAGTGAAGAGTAGCTTGAAATGATCACACATATTGGTGAGCATGACTGTGGTCTTTACGGGGTGAAACGAGAAATGAGGACGATCACAGGAAAATCAGCACCTGGAGATGGCCTGTCACACTGGATGTGGCTGAAGGAATGGTCATGAGAAGGAAGATACTCCACGGAGCCTAGTATTTTAGCTGACTGGCTGGGGGAGAGCAGGGATTGATCAGTGTGACCCAAGGGTCTCTAACCTGGTGTGTCTGGAACACTGGCTTTGGTGATGAAATGACAACCTAAGTGTTCCGCCTGGTGAACTTAATGTGCAGCCTGGCTGTTCTCATAGAGATACTCAGCAGGTTGTTTCAGAAAGGGCTGTTAAGGAGTTTTCAGCTGGGGAGGTAGAGCAGTTTGGATGATGAGAAAAAACCAAAGTGTGTCCATAGGTGTTTCCCATGTCTTTTATTTACTTTTTATTGTTATGCTTCTCGTGCAATTTACTCGAGGCATTTTTATTAATGCATTTTCTGTGCTTCAGTGCCCTCATCTCAGAAATAAGATAGTAAAGAGTTTAGTACCTATTTGGTATGGGTGTTATAGAAGTTGAGTCAGAGCAAAACCTGAGTCCAAGTAAGTGCTCAATAAATGTCATATTAAGTACATCACTGTAGTCATGTGTTAATTATCTACTGGACATAAACATGCAATGAAAGACTCTTTAAGACACAAAGTGAGCACATGTCTTTTAGTTTTTAACGTATTGTATTTCTGATGCTTTAACTTCTGGAACTTACATGACCCTGGAGGGACTGTTCATCCCGGGCAAGCCAGTTTCTAGAGACAGGGAAAGACTAGCCTGTATGTAAGCCTTTCATATTAACATCAACCAATCCAGAGCCTTTCATCCCAACCCCGTTTTTTTTATGAGACTCTCATACGGCTCTTACATCCTAGACCACCATCTACCTGCTCTGGTCACCCTAGAACCAGGCACCAGACAGCTAGGGGCAGCCCCTGCCCTATACCTGCTGAAATTATTCACACTAGCCAATCCTAAACCTGCTTATCCTGCCTTACCCCTATTCCCTTCCATGGAAACCAGAGAAAGAAAGGCTCCTACTCTTGGTTCCCCATCCCCCCGCCTCCTGACCAATCTGTTTTTCCCCATGTGGCTGCCATGACGTGGCCTGTCCCCTGCCCTCCTTTGGAGTATAATGAACTGGCTTGGTTTTTTTTTCTGCATGTTTTATTATTTTGCTTCTCACCTATATTTTGTATTTTCTTTCATTTATTTTTCATTGGATGATGATTGCATTACAATGTTATGTTGGTTTCTTACGTACAACATCAGCCAGAAGTATACATGTGTCCCCTCTCTCTTGAATTGTCTTTTCAGTTTAATGGCAATCATCTTCTGATCTGTTGCTTCCACCACACTTAAATGATAATGAAGGCAATGTTAAAACACCATGAGGATAGTAGCGAAATGGAGCTGTCGGGCAAGTATATTCTCCTCGGTTCTGTCTCATCTCAACAAAAATGTGAAGCAATGGACATTAGAGACCTCAGGGTGTCATAGCTCTCGGACAGACCATGTTATAGCTCTTGGGTCTTAGACTGTAGTATAGCTCTCAGTTCTCGAACGGACCATGTTATAGCTCTTAGACAGATCAGTGCTGCAGCTCCGTGTTACAGCTCAATTTTATTTAGAAAATACAGGAAAATCCATCCTCGAGGCGTGAGGACATGCCGACCCAAAGACACGAAGAGAAGAGAGGGGAGCCCTGGCCCTTTGGCTCCTCTTTTTATATGTTTCTTCCTTCCCCTGGGCCTGCCCTATGTTAACTGGGCTAGCCAGGAGTGCTGTCTGTCCTTCCTGAGGTCCTCACTCCAGTCCCCGGACCTTCCTTTGTTCTATTTCACAGGCTTTTCCCTTCCTTGTCTTTTAGCCACCACCGTTCTGACTATCTAACTAACCTCTTTCCTATCTAACTACCTGCCAGAGGGTAGTGAAATCACTGCATATCAAGGAACGCTGGAGCTTCTAGGTGACACTATAATAGCCACACTGTGGATGCCCTGTATGAGGTCCTGGACCAGGCAGAGACGAGGACTGTGGGAGGCCCTGTGAGAAGAATCTGGGGAGAGCTATTGGAGACCAGTGGTCACATCAGCAAGACTGAAAAGGGTTCTACAGACCCAACAATGCAAGTTTAAAGGAGGTGACTACTGAGTGAAGATTGTAGATCAGTGTTCTCAGGGACATTATAGGCAAGAGAAGACCTGTCCCAATTCTTAGCTTTGAGGTGCCAAGGTTGTGGTTGGGGAAGGTGAGTCATTTGAAGAACTGGATAAGGAGGGGTGGTGGAACTGGTGCACCCTGCTGGGTGCAGGGGCTTTCCAGGGGAATAGTGGTTGTGGATCCAGAGAGGGAGGGAGGCAGAAGGTTAGGAGGTCTGCATGGGGCTCCGAAACCCTAAAGTTCTGGTGGGAGCTTAGATGCACCATGGGACAGGAAGAGTCACCTTCCCAAGGCTGGAATGAGGGTCTAGAGGTGACTGACGCGTTGTGAGTGTTCAAGGCTGCAGAGGTGACCGAGGCATTGCATGTTAGTATCAGGCTCATCTTCAGAGTTCTCTTCTTAAGAACCGTCAACAAGAAGTGCTAATATACATTTCTATAGTGTTTTATCAGCAGTTTCTGTTCCTTTTGGAAGCAGATTCTGTCGTCATGAAACCTGTCAACTCGTATAATTCCTGGGGTCGGTGTAGTTTAGGGGTTCCCACTCTGTAGGCTAATGGTGCCGTATCTTCTCTGGGAAAACCTCTTAACCTCCACAAACCTTGGTGTTCTCTTCTGTAACCTATGAAGGGTAGTAATAGGTTACAGGACTGTGGCCAGAGTGTGCAAGCTGAGATGGGGTGGACCAACAGCGTCTCCTGCCACATCGGTAAACAAAGGTTGTTTGCTGATGTTTAGTCGCTCAAAAGCCGCCAGTCATTGTAGCTTTGCAGCCACACCTGACTGTGTATCCTGACAGGATTCAGGATGGATACAAACAGGGTACTGGCCCCGGATGGTTAAGCTGCATATCAAAGGAATGATTTCAGTGAGCCCAGACTCGTGAATCTTTCCATACAAAGAAAAGTAGTAAATTGATTAACTTGAGTCATCTGCTTTTTTGGGGCTTTACTAGTAGTAAAGAACCCGCCTGCCAATACAGAAGGTGTCAGAGACTTGGGTTCAATCCCTGGGTCACACACACGTCTGCTTTTTCTTTAGTTAGCAGAAATCTTGTGATATTCAGCAACCTAATTTGTTTTGTTTTGTTTTGCAAAACTCCTGACTCCCGCCTTACCTCTTCAGAACAGTCCCTCAGAGCTATCTGAGAGACTGTCTCCTGGACTTAAATCTTCAGCATGTTTGCAGAATAAAACATAATTATCAGCTTGTAGGTTGTGATTTTTTTTCAGTCAGCATTGATATCAAACTCTTATTACAAAGCCTGATGCGTAGCAAGAGCTCCTGCTGCTATTTTTGTTACTGTGGAACCATATGGACATATTTGGGTCAAAACAGTGAATCTCATCCAT
The DNA here is from genome assembly GCA_006408675.1 of Madoqua kirkii. Lineage (NCBI taxonomy): Eukaryota > Metazoa > Chordata > Mammalia > Artiodactyla > Bovidae > Madoqua > Madoqua kirkii. The sequence goes on from SJYC01110220.1 coordinate 10,233, forward strand.
TTCATATGATTCAAAATAATACTATTACTTTGAGTGCTGCTATTTGCTCATGTGAAGTTGTCTCATTTATGGGCTGCAAGATTCTTAGCTCTATTGAGAACTCAATAGGAAGATAGTGGCTATCAATGATATTTTCCAAAGTCAAGTAGAGTAAAAGGAAGATTTTTGCCCAGTGCCTATAAGGTCTGTCCTGGAGAATAGAATATGCCTTCTCCTTCTGGAGACTCCAGTGAACTCATCTCAGGTCTAACCTGTCAACTCGTATAATTCCTGGGGTCGGTGTAGTTTAGGGGTTCCCACTCTGTAGGCTAATGGTGCCGTATCTTCTCTGGGAAAACCTCTTAACCTCCACAAACCTTGGTGTTCTCTTCTGTAACCTATGAAGGGTAGTAATAGGTTACAGGACTGTGGCCAGAGTGTGCAAGCTGAGATGGGGTGGACCAACAGCGTCTCCTGCCACATCGGTAAACAAAGGTTGTTTGCTGATGTTTAGTCGCTCAAAAGCCGCCAGTCATTGTAGCTTTGCAGCCACACCTGACTGTGTATCCTGACAGGATTCAGGATGGATACAAACAGGGTACTGGCCCCGGATGGTTAAGCTGCATATCAAAGGAATGATTTCAGTGAGCCCAGACTCGTGAATCTTTCCATACAAAGAAAAGTAGTAAATTGATTAACTTGAGTCATCTGCTTTTTTGGGGCTTTACTAGTAGTAAAGAACCCGCCTGCCAATACAGAAGGTGTCAGAGACTTGGGTTCAATCCCTGGGTCACACACACGTCTGCTTTTTCTTTAGTTAGCAGAAATCTTGTGATATTCAGCAACCTAATTTGTTTTGTTTTGTTTTGCAAAACTCCTGACTCCCGCCTTACCTCTTCAGAACAGTCCCTCAGAGCTATCTGAGAGACTGTCTCCTGGACTTAAATCTTCAGCATGTTTGCAGAATAAAACATAATTATCAGCTTGTAGGTTGTGATTTTTTTTCAGTCAGCATTGATATCAAACTCTTATTACAAAGCCTGATGCGTAGCAAGAGCTCCTGCTGCTATTTTTGTTACTGTGGAACCATATGGACATATTTGGGTCAAAACAGTGAATCTCATCCATTTCATATGATTCAAAATAATACTATTACTTTGAGTGCTGCTGTTTGCTCATGTGAAGTTGTCTCATTTATGGGCTGCAAGATTCTTAGCTCTATTGAGAACTCAAAGGAAGATAGTGGCTATCAATGATATTTTCCAAAGTCAAGTAGAGTAAAAGGAAGATTTTTGCCCAGTGCCTATAAGGTCTGTCCTGGAGAATAGAATATGCCTTCTCCTTCTGGAGACTCCAGTGAACTCATCTCAGGTCTTAGCATAAAAGTAAATGGCACCCCACTCCAGTACTCTTGCCTGGAAAATCCCATGGATGGAGGAGCCTGGTGGGCTGCAGTCCATGCTAAGGGTCAGACACGACTGAGCGACTTCCCTTTCACATTTCACTTTCATGCATTGGAGAAGGAAATGGCAACCCACTCCAGTGTTCTTGCCTGGAGAATCCCAGGGACGGCAGAGTGTGATGGGCTGCCGTCTATGGAGTCGCACACGACTGAAGTGACTTAGAGGGAGCAGTAACACCAAGCCATCAAGTTTGCTTTTGCACATGCTGGTGGAATGTGGGGGATGGGGAGCTGAAAAGAAAGCAAGTAAGCAAAGAAACAAAGTGCTTTTATTATTTTTTTTAACTAAAAAATCTTTTTTTTAATTGGAGGATAATTGCTTTACATTGTTGTCTTGATTTCTGCCTTAAAACAATGTGAATGAGGCATAATGCTTTTAGACAGTCGTGAGAACTGTGAAGACATTTAAACGGGCAGTGTAAAGGGAGCAGGTGTGATAGTTTTGATTAGTGAGTGAGGCAGGGGAAGGTTCCCTGTGGAAGGGCATTTGCAGGTGTGGAACCCCCAAGGACCGAGGGTGCTTGGTATTATGGGAAAGACAGGAAGGTGAAGGTGGCCAAAAAGGGGAGGAAGAACAGGAGATGAGGTTGGGAGGGAGTTGAGGGAGTGGGCGTGGAGAGCCTCCTTGAACGACAATTGTTTCTTGTCTGCCATGTAAAACAAAATTAATGCAATTCACGTACCTAATTGCAGTGATATCTCTGGTGTTTTATATTGTGCCTTTCTTTTAACAAAGAAATGCACCTGTTATTACACTTGATCCTTAGAATACCCACAGCAGAGAAAGGGGGGAAAGGATTCTCTTTGTGTTGTTATTTTACAACTAATGACAACGCTGAGACCTAGGGGGGCCAGACAGCAGGCTAGACTCTATCTACTCCAGCCCCATGTTTTCTTACATGCCTTCTGCATCTTCCCCTGTGACCTGGTCTTCTTTGGAGCTTTAATTCCTTTGGAAGAAAGACTACAAAGCTCAGGTATCTCATTATTGAATTATGTATTGTTGCGATTTGTAAGGAAGAGAGCTGTTTATTTAATTCAAGGCCATCCCCTGCATTCCCCTCAGCAACTCTTCCTCATTAAATATAAGAAATGTAATTAAATATAAGGCTTGAAATAGGTTTGCAGTGTGAAACAATTGCCTTGGTATCGAATATAGTGTTCATATGTAAACACAGCCCACAGATCACAGCTTCTAAAATGCCAGTGTGCTTAATTAGCCAAATGTGAGCTCCAGGTTGGCATAAATAGATACTCCTCAATAAACGGCTGTGTGTCGCCGTGTTAGCTAGAAGTGTGGTAGCCAGGAAGAAATTAATCGCTAACACATCTGGGTCTGTGTATTTCTTCTTGTAATTAGTTATCCTTTCCAAGGTATTAAATGATTTACATTCCTCCCGAGCTGTGTATCCATAGTAACCATGTGTGTGTGTGTGTGTGTGTGTTTTTTTTTTAATTTGGGTTGAAGTCTTACAGTGACTGAATGAAAAGCCGGGGGTGCTTGATTCAGTCACTTGGTGGACATCAGTGGAAAGCTAGATAGACGCCCAAGTCTTTGCAAAGTGCTGAGGGGAAGGCAGCCACGGATCCTGCTGATAGTTTAGTGAGGCAGCTAGGAGTGTTATCTCTTGAAGAGTCTGGGTAGAGAGCAATAAAGATCCTGAGTGAAACTTCTCTAAGGACGTTAGAGACAGAAGAGTTTAGCTCCAGGGACCAAGGAAGGATTCCTGAAATTTAAAAAGTTACCAATAAGGAATTCCTATCTAGAATATTAAAAGAACTCTCAAAACTGTAGTAGAAAAACAGGAAAAATCCAATTAGAAAATAGACAAAAGGTCTAAGGAATCATTTCCCTGGTGTGGACACATGATGGCAAATTAGCATATGAAAAGATGCTCAGCATCACTAGGTCTTGGGGAAAAGTAAAACTACATGCGATATCACTACACACAGATTAGAACATGTACAATAAAGTGACAACACCAAGTGCTGGTGAAGTTGTAGAGAAACTGAATCTCTCTGGTGGGGATAAAAAAAAAAAAATGCTATTCTCAGTCTGAAAGAGAGTCCGTAGTTTCTTTAAAAAAAAAACAAATGCGAACCGTAAGACCCATTTGTTTTACTCCTGGGCATTTATCCAGAGAATAAAAATGTAAGTGCACACAAACACATGTGTCAATACATAAGTATTCCTAGTAGAGTATTTGGAGTAGCCCCAAACGAAACACAAGCAGAGAGTCCTTCCATGGGTGAATGGTTTAACACAATATGCCACATCTTTACCTTGGATGCACTGCATGCAACGAAAAAGCATGAGCTGTTGGTATAGGCAACAGCTTGGATCTCAAGGGCATTAATATACTAAGTGAAAAAAGCCAATGTCAACAGGTCAAGTAAAGTATGGTCCCAATATAGCATTCTTAAAATGACAAAATTATACTGTTAACAGAGTTTTGATTGCCAGCGATTAGGAACCATAAGGGGAGGAGTGGAAATGTGGATTTAAGGGGCATTGACTTAAAAAATGGACATAACCTAAAGAGTTATGTTTTATTTGGTGAGAGTATTTAGAACTTCAAGCCCAGGAGACAGCATCTTAAGTAACCCTGAGAAAACTGCTCTGAGGATACTAGAGGAGGAACTAGCTTGTAGAGAAATTTTGCCACAAAGGGCTGGTAGTTTGAATATCAAAAGATTATTGCTAAGATGGTTGGATGTCCACCACTGACTTGATGGACATGAGTTTGAGCAAGCTCCGGGAGTTGGTGCGGGACAGGGAAGCCTGGTGTGCTCCCGTCCATGGGGTCGCAAAGAGTCAGACGCAACTGAGCAACTGAACAGAACGGAACTGAACTGAATTGAAGAAAACCAGACATATCAAGTTAAAGAATTTAGTACTTTTCTATATATGGGAGGGTACAAGAGTCCAGGCTCCGGAAATAATTTCTTTCATATGCGTGTCAGCTATCCTGGGGCCGGTATCCTGTGTTTTTAAACACCCTGAGCTCCCCTGGGCCTCCCTGTAGGGAGTGGCTAAGCAACATGATGGCTGATGGAGCACAGATATTCCTTCCCTGCTCTTAGCCCACATTGGAGGGCTGGAATCCCTGAAGACTGTGACATCCTGCTTACTGCTATGGCAGGAAATATTCCATTCCTCAGTTCCCAAGGGCCCCTTTTCTCACACTCACACTCACTGTAGAGAAGGGCCGGGAGGACAAGGGCATTTCAAATAAAGTATGTGTGAGTGGTCTCCTTCCTCTTCCATCCCTGAGATAGAAGTCCTCCTCCAGTCTCCATATGGATTTATTTGTGGTGGAACATTGTTCTTGGTCCACTCCCTATCCAGCTGGCCTAATCTCCCTTTCATCCCAGGCTTAAAAAAGAAAATCGTTGACTTCTGTCAACCTGAAAATTCTTGGTGCTTGTCAGCCTTCTCCTTGCCTCCCTCTGATCCCCATGTTCCGCTTTGTTACCTGGATCATCTGTGTGTGGGGGATGCCAGGAGTAAGGCTGAGCAAAGCTGTGTGATCTCCAGTGTACACCCACAGATTTATTGCAAGGCCTTGGTTTTTCTTCTTACTAGTGTAATGGGAGAGCAGGTCTGTGCTCAGAGTAGTGGGGCTTAGCTTTCTGGTTGAAACCAGTTCAACTATCATCATCTCTCAGGCGGAACTGCTTAGCTAGAATCCTAGCAGAGAGCTGAGTTGCAGACGGGGAGAGAAGAAAGAGGTCTGCTGCAGGAATGTGCTCCTGAGACCACCTGGGAAAAGGCGAGTGGCTATTCTGTTCTGTTCAAGGGAAAGCCTTTATTTCTGTCTCGTAAATGAGATTTCCTTGACCACCCCTAATTGTGGTGGAATATTTAGCCAACAATTTGATAGAAAATATCCATAGACATTTTAGGATGTGGAAATGAGACGTGGCTTCAAGCCGGGTTTGGAGAGTCAAATTAAGGCACGGGAGTGTTGGGAAAGAGATGGTTCCTGCAAGAGGCACAGGCTACAGGTTCTACAGATCTCTGCAAAGGTGGGGTCTGGGATCGGCTTTGCCTGAGAACTAAGAGGCCCCCTGTAGGAAGGGCCATGTCTAAAAGATTCAGGCTGAGACTGTTGATAAATATGGATGTACAGTATGGAGGCTGAAGCGGGAGAGCAAGATGGGGGGCCTGGGGCTACCAGAGCCAAAACAGAGGCTTAAACAGGACAGCTGGAGACCCTCTGTCAGGGGCCTGCAGCCTGCCTGGTGGTGGTGGTGCCCAGTCATTTCCCCAGAACACATCATCCCTAGTTTCTGAGGCCACGTTGAGGTCATGAGAAGAGTCCAGACCCTAGGATCTTAGGATGATTCATTGAGCGTGGTATGGGGCCAGGCAGTTGAGAGAAGAGAGTCATTTCCAAGAGTAAGGGCCCTTAAAGGTAACAGGACTTTCCACACATGATCAGACTCCCTATTCCGAACCCTTCCCAGATCAACTGTCCTCTCTGCATTACAACCCTTCTCACCTTAACAAACCATGTGTTTGAGATTGGTGTCAGGAAAGACTCGGGGCATCTGCCCGCACAAGATCTGATGGGGCCATGTGCCTTCATCTCCTGGGTCTCCTGCAGCCCCTGCAGCAGAACCCGCCTCTCATGGGCCTCATGATAGCCGGGTGGCTGCCTGCAGCTCTGGGTCTCATGTGCTTTTCCCAGTGTCTGATAGCATCTTTTGAATCCTAATACATCACAGATTCTCAAAGTAGACATAAAGCCAGTGAAGATTCCCAACTTTAATTGTACACACAGAACCCACAACAGGCAGCTAGACAATATTTTAGGACAAAATAAAATATGTGATATCACAGGAGCCCTTTTGCTTGGACGCAATGAAGCCAAGTATGAGCGAAACAGAGACGGAGGGGGAGAGAGAGAGGTCTCTATCGGTCTCCTGCAATTTTCAGAAGAAAAGGGTGAGAGGCTGCTGGAAACACTGGCGTTCTGTGTCCTTGCTATTTTGACTGGACTCTGATTTTGGCAAACCTCTAAGTTAGTTTGATTTCCCCACTGCCTACTCTTCTCCGCAGAGAGCACTTTTAAGCATAGTTGAGTTTGAACACAATCATCTTTTCCTACTGTATACACAAAAGTGCATGCCATCATTTCTGCTGTTGCTATAAAGAACTGCACCTCTGGTTTCAAGTCCAAGAGGTGAAGAGATTCATTTCTGTGATCTCTTGAACGCTGAGTGGGAACGCCTCCTTTCTGTTCCTCCTCCTCCTATTCACTTCATTGGTTCTTTTTATGCTTATCTACTGAGTGTCTTCTGTGTGCCACACATCACTTCCGGTGCTGGAGTCACCATATGAATATGTCAGAAAACTTTAGAAGTCAACAAATGCAGACTGTAATTACAAGAAGGGAAAGGGGATTGTGTCATGGAGACTATGTTAAGATGGGGGCCTCTTTCATATGAAGGAATGAGGGGAGTACTTGTCAGGGAGATGCCTTAGTTCAGAGTACTGGAACAGGACACCGTTGGCTGGCTGGGTGCATTAAACAACAGTGTGTTCCAAGGTTGTGGAGGCTGGGAAATCTATGATAGAGGCCCCCGCAAAGCTGGTGTCTGGTGAGAGCCTGCTTCCTGATGTGCAGATGACACCCTTCTTGAGTCCTTACATGTGGGGACAAACTTGCTTGTGTTTTTTGTAAGATCCCTGATCCTATTCCCGAGGGCTCCACTCTCCTGACCTAATTACCTCTCGAAGGCTCTACTTCCCAATACGGTTACATGAAGGGTTAGGGTTTCAGCATGTGAATTTTAGGGGCACAGAAGCTTACAGCAGGAGGTAAGAGTGGAACAGAGGTGTAAGTGACGATAACCAGAAAGGCCGCTCAGATTGCTGTGCATTTCCTTATGGCGATGGGAGCTGGGCTGAGGGCTATTTGTGCATCTTCTCATCCTCTCCACAGCCCTTTGAAGGAGTTACGCTATTATCTGCATTTTATATGTGTGGAACCCAAGGCTTACAGGTATCCCCCTGTGTCACTCAGACAGTGACGGTGGGAGTGAGAATGTCATCCTAGGTCATGTGACCTTGGAACTTGGTTGTCTTAACCACCAAGCTCCACTGCCTGAGGCTTTGTATCCCTAAGACCTAGGAGGGGCCCCCAGGTCTCAGCATTCAGTCTCCTTCCCCAGGGGGTTGAAAGCAATGTTTTCACATGGTGTTTTATGGGAGCCCCAGGGCTGCTAGGGGCCAGGATATGGGTGTGCAGGGGTCTCGAATGAGTTTCTAGGAATACTTCTGTTTGCCTTACAGGTTAGGACTCAAGTGAATACATTTTGTAAATAATGGGTTGAACTCCTTAAAAGAAAGTTGGAAGATGACTTGTTTCATGAGTACTTATTTAAAATTTTATTAACGTTTTTGGTTTTAAGGCAGCTTAGAGGTGGGGGCTGCAGCAGCAACAGCAGTGTGAGCTGCAGACACTGATTTTGATGCTGACTCGGCTCTAAGCATGAAATGAGTCTAAGCACTTGGCAGTACTAACCCATGCAGTCCTCTCAGCCACCACCTGGGGCAGGTTCATCTTATAGAAGAGGAATCTGAGGTTCTGAGATGGGTGACTTCCCACAGCTTGTAATAACCGGGACCAGGCATTGAGCTCAGGTGGTCTAGCTGCAGAATCTCTATACTGTGATCCCGTGAAACAGGATTTGGGGCCTGTCATAGACTTTACATCCCCAGCACTTGGTTTGAAGTGAATGGCATGCCTGCTGCCCTCTAGACTTGGTGGCTGTGTGTCCGTTGTCAGCACTTGACCACGTGCACTGAATGTGGGACTTCTCATTCATTCAGTGTAACCTGTGATGCTCTCTGTCTAGACTTCTTGATGATGTATGTATGATGGTCCTTAGAATATGACCCCCAACTTTCACATCCTTGAGCCTGGCGTGGCCTGCTCATGCAACTCATTTTAAGGTTGGTTAATCACCTTCATGAATTAAGCCAATGTGGGCAAAAACTAGGGCCAGACAGTGTCCTAAACCAATGCAAAGAAATGTTTTTATTTTTGTACAGTAACACACAGTCAGCCAGTGGATGGTCCTCTTGACCAAAAATTAATTCCAGAGGTTAAGAGGCACAGGAAAGTCATCATAAATGCTTCCTCTGACCTCACCTCCTGCACAGGCAATCCTGACCTGTGCCATGAGGGAGCATTCATGCTAAAGTCCCTTAAAAGGCTCCATCAGTATAAATCCTGGGTCTGTGGCCAGAGTCCTGGCAAATTTAAGATGTTATTAAAATTCGACTGCAGTTCCTTCTGTAAAGGAGGATTCGCACATGAGGCAGCGTGTCTTCCATGAATGTGAACCAGGGAGACTGCAGTTAGCAAGTGTTTCATTCTGGAAGAAAGAATTAAAGAAGTTTAGTCAACAGAAGTCCCAGGCCTCAGTCACCAAAATCATTCAGAAAGAGAAACATTATCAGTGTCCCGTATTATCTAATTTCTGGGCTCCTGTCTGTGGAATCATTCTGTCTCATTGAACAGTAAAGTATATTAGGAGAAAAATGAGGGATGGTTCCAGGGCTTCCCCACTGCCTATTTCCTTTTTTATTATTATTGCTTTGGTAGTATTCATCGCTTGTACCTCCAAGCTACCAGACAGGGTCCCACAAATCTCCCTGGCTCCATGTGTGGGAGCCAGGCTGAGATGATATGCAGCCCTCTGGACGCTCCCAGCAGCGTTCCTTCTAAACCCAAACTGAGATGTGATTTAGGAGGGCCCTATAAAACTAGGGATCATTGGCCTAATCGGAGTCATTCATCCTGTCTTGAGCTATCAAGTCCATGCTCACGGGTTGCAGGGAGTTGGGTGGGGGCGGTTTTCCTGGTATATTTTACAATGACTACTTTGAAAAGAATCTCATTTATGAAGTTAATGCTTTCTGTAGCATATCTGGGTAGAACCCTTTCAGGAAGTAGCAGCTCCACTGAGCAGTTTTGTAGGCTGAGATTTACTCCATCCTCAAAGAGGATGTCACTTCTAAAGCATGACTCCGAAATAAATACCTGCTCACTTGGGTGAGGAGGAAAATGTCACGCTTTAAAAGATGGTTCTGCCTAATTCTTTCTAATTCAGGAGCATTAGAGAACAAGACAGCATATGGATCAAGAGAAAAGCAGGATGTGAATAACAAAAAAAGCATCCAAGGGAGAAATATGATAAAATTTGGATCATGCTAAATTCTGTTTATGCCGAATGTCTTATTTCGTTGAAGTCTTATGTGAAAATAGCCGTACTGAAGTGGTGGAAAGCTTGAGTTTTACTCGTGTGAAGGAAAGATAATGTTCATTGGAAAAATTTTGCAGTAACAGTGAAAGGAGCATATAGCAAAGGAGCTTAGAGCAAATGATAAAATCTTAGGAGAGGGTACATCTCCTTTTAGGAACTTTGAGTTTCTTGCTGTACTTCCTACTGCTAATAACAACACAGTCTCATGATGCAATAGTTATTCAAAAGCTATTCGAAGTGTGTAAATGAGTGTCTCCTAAGTTTAAAGAAATTGTCCTGACCTGCCAAAGCAGGCTAATATGTCCTAAAGTGACAGTTGTTGCTTTAACACATTTCATCGCCTCTCAGGAGAGGCCCAGTATCTGGATCTTAGCACACTGCCAGGGAACTTTGTTGCTTGATTTTTCCTGGTAACTTTTTTTCTCCTAAAAAGCCCAGTCTTAACTTTTGGACAAAGAACCAATAAATAGATCTATCATTACGCTTTGGTGATTTTTTAAAGCACCTGTTTTAAGAACAGTTTACAAAAATCATTTGAAGTTTTCACCACTTGAAATGATAACACCATTAACTTATACTGTTCTTTTCCTAAATAATAACTCACACTGATAGTAATGTGTGACACCGTCAGCTTGAAGCCCAGCCTGCAATCTTGTCTGGATTCAGTTACGTCAGCGTGACCACTTGATATTCAAGTCCTGGGACTGTTTCCATCTTAAGAAATGTCCAGTCTACGGTATCCTGTTGTTGTCGTCGTTCAGTCGCTAAGTCATGTCTGACCCTTAGTGACCCCATGAACTGCAGCACGCCAGGTTTCCCTGTCCTTTACTATCTCCCGAAATTTGCTCAAACTCATGTCTACTGAGTCAGTGATGCCATCCAACCATCTCATCCTCTGTCGCCCCCTTCTCCTCCTGCCCTCAATCTTTCCCAGCATTGGGGTCTCTTCCAATGAGCCTGCTCTTTGCATCAGGTGGCAAAATTATTGGAGCTTCAGCTTCAGCATCAGTCCTTCCAGTGACTATTCAGGGTAGATTTCTTGTAAGTTTGGCTTGTTTGATCCTTGCCACCCAAGGAACTCTCAAGAGTCTTCAACAGCACCACAATTTGAAAGGATCAGTTCTTTGGTGCTCAGCCTCTTTAGGGTCCAACTGTCACATCCGTACATGACTAGTGGAAAAACCATAGGTTTGACTATATGGACCTTTGTCAGCAAAGCAACGTCTCTGCTTTTTAATAGGCTTTCTAGGTTAATCAGTCCTTCCAGTGAGTATTCAGGGTAGATTTCTTGTAAGTTTGGCTTGTTTGATCCTTGCCACCCAAGGAACTCTCAAGAGTCTTCAACAGCACCACATTTGAAAGGATCAGTTCTTTGGTGCTCAGCCTCTTTAGGGTCCAACTGTCACATCCGTACATGACTAGTGGAAAAACCATAGGTTTGACTATATGGACCTTTGTCAGCAAAGCAACGTCTCTGCTTTTTAATAGGCTTTCTAGGTTTGTCATAGTTTTTCTTCCAAGGAGCAAGGATCTTTTAATTTCATGGCTGCAGCCACTGAACGGTATCTTAGCCTTCCCTCAATTTACAGGCCTACTTTCTGGTCCCTTTCTTAGCAGTAGAAAAGGAACTAGCACAAGCTTGCCCTTCATGACTGACCTTTCTGAATTTCTCATTCCTTTTATTTAAACCAAATATTAAAGGCAAAAACTATACCAGTGATAACACTTGCCTAGTGAGATAATGAGGAAGCACCATCTCCATAATTGCCATGTCAGTATCTCTGGAGGGACATGAAAGCTTGTCCTGTCCCTTTAACAGGACAAGTTGCTAATCCCCTTCACATTTTCCCCCCTTTGGATGGATAATATTTCATAAAAATTTTGGCTTTGTAAAACATTCCTAAAGGGAGGCTTAAGCAATAATGCACAGATTATGGAAATGATGCTCATTAAGTAGAGGGTGAGATTCTGGAGAGCCACAGAACTGCTTCAAAACGTGTAACCTCCATTAGAGGCTTCATTTGAATGTTTATTCGTGGAGCAGTAAATGTTTATTATTATACGTTTTATTGAAACATAAATTAAAGAACTGTAATTACGTGTACAGCAAATAGTAAAGCAATGTGCATTTGTCATGAAATGAGTAAGACAAGGAAAAATGCCATCAGTCTTGCATTTGCATCCAAATCCTTTATTGTGTACCTGACAGAAAGGCGCCCAGAGGGAACAGATCTGCAGATGAATGGTCTGATACGGTGTGTAAACAGAAAGTACATATTCTCTGTATGCTTGCTAGCTAATAATGCATCCTAGAATTAATTTGTGAAGGTCAGAAGGTATCCAAAGAAAGGGTGGGTTTCTGCCTCTCGAGAGAGTCACAGTGACTCTGATCACAGTTAATGCTGAACAAAGAATCTATCCTCTTGACAGTCAGCTGGGTCCTGATTGTTTTCAGGATAAGCTATTTGCTTCAGACACTCAAGCATATTTGAGCAGTTTTTTAAAAGAAAGTTGGGAAGATAAGGTCTTCAAACTTACATTTTGATAAAAAGGAACTTTTCCATGGGGAAGAAAGGCATGTGCCATGCACTCAGAAAAGCTCTGCGTAGACCACAGTCTTACATGTACAGGAACTCCTAAGCAGAGGAAGAGGGCCAGCATGGTAGAGAGGATCTGAGTGTATGAGGTTACTTTTTTTCCCCCTTCTTTCTTTCTTTCAAAGCAAGTGAACAGATTAAGAATACAGTCATCTCTCTACCCACCTATCTGTCCATCCATCCATGCATCTATCCATTCATTTGTCCACCCATCCGCTCATCTCCTTGTCCTTCCAATAATTACATAATGTATTCCCAAAGCTAGGAACCTGGGAGGAGAGGGGAATAATCAGAAGGAAAGTATGGTAAAGACTCATCTAGAGGTCCAGACCAATGAAACAGTGAGAACTATAATTCTGGATATTTTGTGCTGAAAGCAGTTACTGAGATCGATGCAAAGAATCGCAGGAGCCCTGGACAGTCTGAACGTCACACAGAAGAGGTGGCATCTCAACTGGCCCTTAAAATGCGAGAGGAAGATAGGAGAGAAAGGAACTCCACATGGAGAGAAGACCAATTTCTAATTTTTTCTACCAAGAATATGTAAATGCATCAGGTACAACGGTAGCTCATAAAATACAAGGATGGCAAATCCTGAAATATTCTTGTATCTCTTGAAACTTGTTTTGCTGGAAACCCCATTAAGGTGTGTTCCCTGCAAGAGAGCAAACAGAATCAGTTTCACAGAGAACCTCTGACCTCCTGCCTGTGTGTCAACATGCATTTGTGCTAAGTCGCTTTCAGTCATGTCTGATTCTTAGCAACCCCATGAACTGTAGCCCGCCAGGCTCCTCTGTCCATGAAATTCTTCAGGCAAGAATAGTGTGGGTCAACAGGAAGAGTCTTACCCCTGGAAGGGTCTACCTGGGATTCCACCTGCCTTGTTGCAGGAGCATAACCTAATGTTGTAGAAATGACCTGATTTGAAGAATATCATGGTTTTGCAGATCTTGGGTGAGTTGGTCAACTGTTTTAAGAGTGATAATTACAAGTTCTACTTTCTTTTTGTTAAATAGTTTTAAGAATTTGAAGCAATTATGCCACTTTGAAAATCAGTCATGAGACAAAAGGTAATATGGAATATTTTACAAGATTGATCTCAAATTTGTAAGAGAACCAGTGTCTCATGGACCTCGTCACATTTGTGCTCAGAAGCCTGAGAATGAGCAGTGTTTGGGGTAGCACGGTGATGCCTCTGCTGGGCTGTGTCACTGTACCACAGTGCCAATAGGAAAGGTTGTACTTGGACTTTGGAGTTGAGAAAAATCTATCCACTCTGCCTCCGAAGGCCTCCATTTCTTTATAATTCCTCCATTTTGCCTCATCTTTCAAGTGGAGATAAAAGCAGTATTCTAATGCATAATGTTGTGTGTGTGTACTGAGTTGCTTCGGTCATGTCCAAGTCTTTGCAACCCCATGAAGAGTGGAGCCTGGCTGGCTATAGTCCATGGGATTTCCTGAGCAAGAATACTGGAGTGGGTAGCCATTTCCTCCTCCAGGGGATCTTCCCAACCCAGGGATTGAACTTGGGTCTCCTGCATTGGCAGGCTGACTCTTTACCGTCTGAGCCAACAGGGAAGAAAATGTATAAGGTTATTGTGAAAAATATTCATAAAGTATATAGACTACTGCTGGCATATTCCAAAGATTCAGTAAATTTTATTATTACTACATTATACAATAGTAGTTTTGAAAATATTTTAGGCAACCTGCTCCTTCTCTCAGTCAGAAGGCTTAGTTCTGCAAGGACTTTTGCTAAGAAGATTCCATTCCAAGACATCACCAACCCCAAAGAAAACCCTTGTGTTTTCTTCCTGGTTGGATTCTTCCTTACTCTGTTTGGGGAGGCCTCACCTTCTACTGCTAAGCTTAAGGTCAGCATGAAAACACTACCAGCTCCTTAGTTCCCAAATAAATGTCTCCGGAAGTGTTTCTGCTCAAGGGCCTTGCGGACACCTTGACACTGTGAGCTCAGGAGTAGAAATAGTCGTCTGTCCAAAGGCGTGGGCACGGTGATGGGCGCTGGTCCTTGCGTTGGCAGGCTCCTTCCTGTAGTACATGCAGTTGCTGGGCCTGGCATGAAATGGAGGAAACGCACGATGTTCCAGGTGCCCCAGTTGTCCCAGTCAAGCTGAGAAATTTGAAGAAAAAGTAAAATATAAAGAACAAATCCAGTTTGCAAAAAATAAAAAATAAAACCCTGAGTTTGTCGAGACCCTGTGGAGTCTCGTGGCTTAACGATGGTGTTTTTCAGCCATACATCACTGGTGCTGTTCCAGTCGTGGGCTGTAATAATATATCATGAGAGAGATGGCACTCCCATGATGTACGGGAGCAGTACATCATCCGAGCTCCTGCCTTTGATGAGGCATGGCCCCAAGCCACAATGAGAGTTTAAAGGAGCTTCTCCTGACCAGATAACTTCAAATTTCAATATTTTTTATACAAATTAAGGGTTTTTTTCAAGTCAACTAAAGCAAGCTGTGAAATCTGATGCTGTAGAGAGGCTAACTGAACTCTGAAAACCTGGGTATGTGACTTTTCCTTTCGCTTTTAAGCTCACGAGGTGGAAATAATTGGCAAGCTCTTCTTCAGTTCCTCCTCCACGAGAAGAAAAGCCCAGAGAACTGAACAAACATGAGCTAATGTCTATGCATCTATTTTGCCAATCAATTTCCCCCATCTTCCACCCTGCAAGCAAGACTAGCTTTATCTCTATCACAAAGAGCTGGATCACTTGAGATGTTGCAATAGGCAGTGGGTAAACCCAGGAGAAGTTTGTTTACTTTGTTTTTTAAGACTTTCCTCCTCTAAAATGTACAACAAATAGGACAGATAAAAAGTAGATCAACTTCTTTACCCACTGCTCCCAGATTCAAAACAGAACACAGGGGAAGAAAGCAGCTTTTCTATCATCATTTGTCTTTGTAAAGTGAAAGAAGCACTGATTGCAAGTGAGAAGAAAAAGAAAAGATGAGTGACATATGGGCCACTGACCTTGAGCAGGAAATGGGTCCTATTGTCATGGTTCCATCCCCTCTCCTGCTGTAACTATATGTTTATAAGATGGCAATGTCACTTATGAGAATGTATTTGCTTTGTTTAAAAACCACTCACTTTGGGGAGCAAGGAAATCACTGACAGTTAAGAAGCAGATACTGAAAGGACTGGTTCTCCTTTTTTTTTTTTTTTTCTTTTTAACCCTACTCCAGTAAACAGAACAAAATGAGAAATCTCCCTACTGTTTGCATAATAGACCCAAACAGGAATAGCGAGAGACAATTAAATTTCGAATGGCTTCTCCCCTTTTCCTTTACTAAGTGAATTAAAAGGAAGAGTGGTGGACAAGTCCCTGCCACGTGAAGAGAAGCATCTGGGCATGATGCATTAGCAGAGGCTCCCTCCCTATTATCTTGCCTCTAGTTTTTTTCACACCTCTGGCTTCCTTCAGGAGATTCTAAGTCTCAAATTACTATAGATTCTTGGCATCTACCCTCCTACCTCTCCCTCTCTATGACTTCCAAAGGGCAGAGCATCCTCTTTGCATCAAATAGAACCACTTAACTGTCTCAAAAAGAAGTCCCCAAGTGTATTTTCTCCTGTTCTAGAAGCTTAAGTGTATAATCTACGTAATGTAAGAATTCAGCACAAATCTCCCCAAGATGTTCACTTTGGCAAGTGGAATATTTTGAGATAAAGGCAGTGGAGACCTCATGGGCTCAAGAGAGACCATTTCCCCTCCTTTAACTACCTAGAAGAATTTCATTTGGAGGTTAAAGCGTCTGCCTGGAATGCAGAAGACCCGGGTTCCATCACTGGGTTGGGAAGATCCCCCGGAGAAGGGGGATCTACCCACTCCAGTACTCTTGCCTGGAGAATCCCATGAAGGGAGGAGGCTGGGAGGCTACAGTCCATGGGTTCGCAAAGAGTCGGACATGACTGAGCGACTTCACTTTTACTTTCCCAGAAAAAGAGTTATTACCAGAGATTAATTTTATCTAAATGCCCATTCTAGATGGCAAGGAAGACATCTAATTAGCAAACTTTGCTCTTCTTCTTATTGTCCTGTGGATGACCCTCCTGTCCTTGAAATTCTTGATCCCATTCCTTAGCTCATAATAGCACGTGTACCTCATTTTACTTTTCTGTTGCTGAGCCGCTCGTATATCTGGGGTTCCCATAGGTACAATATTACATTTAATTTTCTTCTATTGACCTATCTGTCTTATGTCCAGTTAATTCTTAGACCAGTCAGAAGAACCTAGAGGGGTGGAAGAAAGTTTTCTTCCTCACTGACAGTGGCACAGAAAATAAATGCGTCATCCACTATTCTGAATGAGCAACTGTGCATAGGTCTATATATTCATTACCATATCCTCACCAAAAAATCAAGATGAAGGAACTCTTACTGTCTCCCTTGTACTAGATGAGGAAACTAAGGCTTACAGAGAGCAGGTAAACTATCAATGGTCACCAAATGGTCAAGGTGGTGGGTCTGGGATTCTAAGTCCAGTAGCGTGCATCTAAGTGCTTAGACCCTCAGTCGTGTCTGACTCTACAACTCTGTGGACTGTAGCCCACCAGACTGTCCATGGGATTTCCCAGGCATGGATACTGGAGTAGGTAGTCATTCCCTTCTCCAGGGGATCTTCTAGATCCAGGCATCGAACCTGGGTCTCCTGCATTGCAAGTGGGTTCTTTACCACTAGCACCACCTGGGAAGCCCCTAAGCCAGGTTAAGAGGATATCAGATCCCAATTTAATTATGCTCTCATCCTTCCCATGTAAGCAACTAGTATATGGGTGAGTGTATGCCCTGGTTTATTTGAAGAAGTCTGACTTTAGACCTGTACATATCTTGTTTGACTTATGACATGGTTACACCCCCAATAAACCCATTGTAAGCTGAAAATATCCTTAAGGTGAAAATACATTTATTACACCCCTCCAGAATATCATAGCTTAGCCAGCCTACCTTATGCTCGGAACACTTACATTCAACTACAGTTGGGAAGAATCATCTAACATAAAGCCTATTTTATAACAAAGTGTGAAATAGCTCATGGATCTTATTGAATACTATAGTGAAAGTGAAAACCAGAATGGCTGTCTAGCACAGATGGTTGACGATGTCTGTACCTCCTGCTTCCCCTTGTGATCGAGTAGCTGACTGGGATCTGTGGTGTATGCCACTGCCCAGCGTCATGGGAGAATATGGAACCACATATTGACTGCTAGCCCAGGGAAAGATCAAAGTGTGGTTTCTACTGAATGCTTACTGTACTCACACCATCGTAAAGTTAGAGAATTGTAAGTAGAACCATTGAAAATCGGGGCCCATCTGTAGCTATAAACAGGCCAGTGCAGTGATGAACGATGACCCTTTCAGTCTCAGAAGCTCCCCTTTGGACAACAAACTATATCATCCTTAACTAATAGTATGTTTCATGTTGGGAAACCTGATTTCTGCTGGTTTTAAGCAGTCTTACCTGCCTCTTTCCCCGTTCCAAGAGAGTAAGAGAGAAGAGAGGAAAGCAGTTTTGAAGGGACAGCCTTCACATCTGGTCCTCTACTTATTGACCATTTTAATGCGTCTTTGGATAAATGCCTATTCATCCTTCGCTCATTCTTTATAGCTGGGGTTTGTGTCTTTACTCCTGAGTTGGAACAGTTGTGTACATGTTATAATAAAAGTCTCTTATCAGATGGATGATTTGCAGAAATTTTTTTCTCTTGTTCCATGGTTTACCTTTTCACTTTCTTAACTGTATCCTTTGAGGCACAAAGTTTTAAATTTTGGTGATGTTCACCTTCTTCCAATTTTAAGGACCCCTGTGATTACACTGGGTTGTTGTTCAGTTGCTAAGTCATCTCTGAGTCTTTGTAACCCCAGGGACTGTAGCCTGCCACGCTCCTCTGTCCTCTGCTGTCTCCTAGAGTTTGTTCATTACACGGGATACAGATGGATAATTCAGGGTCATTCATACTCTACCTGTTTTAAGATCTGCTGGTTGCAATGCTAATACTTCTGCATCCATAATTCTCCTTTGCTATACAACTTAGTATATTCACCGGTCCTGGGATTAGGATATTGAAGGGCCCACAGTCTGCCTCCCACAGCAGTTTTTGCTTTGATTTAGAATCAGACTTGTCTTCTGTGATTGTTCATTGATCTGAGTGAGGGAGAGGTGTTCACACTGGGGAAATTGGTAGAGGTTGCTGGTCTCCAGTTATGAAGCAGGGTATCTCTCTGTCTCTAGTCTTGCTTGCCCTCTCCCTCACCGTGATTTTATCCTTTAAAACCAAATTAGAATGTATTCTGAAAAGGACAAAATGTATCCATGTGACTAGACTAACCATCCTCAGGTGAGTATGGGGTAAACTAGATGCATTCAAAAGCATGGAAAGAAACACACAGGTTGTACGAAAGAGGCAGGACCTATAAAGATGTTGTTAAGGTATTAATGATCAGAGAGAGGCTACATTTGGAGGAAAAGATAACAAAAAGGGCTTTTAAAGCTGAAAGTTTCTCAAGCAGATGAGCCAGGAAAGGGTGTGTCTACTGCTTGGTGCAAACTATATACAGTTAGTAGATTAGGGGCAAAAGAGTTGATATTGACCAACTTGGCTAGGATATATTATACCTGGCATGGCTTTGAACTAGGAAGATGCAAGGTGGAAGTGGAATTTAAGATGTAACACCTTTGCTTTAAGTGATCTGAAGTCTCAGGGCAAAGGTAGATTCCATCCCCCAGGGGATGCAAGTCTGAGAGATCTTAGAGATGTGATCAAAGACAAGACTGAGAAGTCACAGAGTTGGCAGAGGCATCAAGAGCCCATGTTGAAGAGGGGTGCTTATACTTGGAATCGGGAGAGAAGGGTGGCCTCCTGAGATATGGTGTCACTTGTGGTAAGAGCAAATGTTCTGGCCTCTGATGACAGACTCAGAGTCAGATATCAGCTACTGGTCACTCCCTGCAGGGGGCTGACCTCCTTGCTTAACCTCTTTGGCCTGCTTTCTCTCTTGGGAATGATGATGCATTTTTTAACAACCTCTGGGCACCATTGTAAGGACTAATTGAAGTAATGATGTGAATCAACCCAGGGACTGGTATGTAGTAATCTTTCAATAAATATTAACCAAAAAATTACTACTACTAAGGATAACAATAATAATTGTAGAGACTTAAAGATTCAGGAAACTTAAACCTGTATTTCCTTCCTCCTCTACATCCACTGCCACTGATTTCTTTACAAAACTCCTTTTCCTTAGAAAAGTCATCTATGTTTATTTATCTCCCTTTTTTCACCTTCTACTCTCTCTTAAACCCACTTCAGTTTTTTAAATAACAACTTAATGGGAATAAAATTCACTCTCTACAGTTCTGTGTTTTTCTAGTATGTTCATAAAGTTGTACAACCATCACGACTATATAATTTCAGAATATGCTCATCCTCCCCAAAACAAATGACATGTCTATTAGCAGTCACTCCCCACTCCCCCTGACAGCTTCTAATTTTTTCTCTCTCTGCAGATTTGCCTGTTTTGGGCATTTCATATAAACAAGTGATACACTATCTGGCCTTTTGTGTCTGGTTTCTTTCACTTAGCATAACTCACTTAGTGAATTCTTTCCTGTAGCAGTACTTCATTCCTTTTTAAGGCCAAATCATATTCCACTGTCTGGCTATACCACATTTATACATTCACTACTTGATGGACACTTGGGTTCTTTTCCCAGTTTGGCTATTATGAATACTGCTACTATAAATATTCACATACAAGTTTTTCTGTGGACATGTTTTCAGATCTTTGGGGTAGGTACTCAGGAGTAGAATCCTGAATCGTATGGTCACTCTATGCTAAACTTTGTGTTGTTCATTCACTAAGTGTCCTACTTTTTGTGACCTCACCGACTTCAGCACGCCAGGCTTACCTGTCCTTCACTATTCCTGGAGTTTGTCCAAGTTAACTTTTTGAGGAAGTGCCAAACTATTTTCCAAACCGTGGCGTCATTTTACAGTCCCAACAACAGCTATGAATGTTCTAATTGTCCACATTCTCATACACACTTGTTATTTTCTCTTTTTTTAATATTGCCATGCTGTTGACTGCTAAGTGGTATCTCAGTGTGGTTTTATTTTCATTTCACTAATGGCTGATGATATTGAACATCTTATGTGCTTTTTAGTTAAATTTTTATTTTACCAGTTTCATCGAAATCAGCATAGGCTTTCAACAGTGCTGACTCTGTCGATTATACTCTCCGTGAAATTCCTCCTTTCATCAGTTTTGGAACTTGCCCTCTCTTGACTGGCCTCATTCTTTGCTATATCCATAGTCTTAGTCCTATTACTTCTCTTCTCAAACTTCAAATGTTGAAGTGTTCCATTTCTGTAGCTCTGAACACTATATTTTTTGCATGACATTTATATCCCCTTGAAATTAAGTTGTATATTTATTTACTTGTTTATTTTCTGCATCACCCATTGCAGTATAGTTCTAAGGAGGCAATGACTTTGTCTTGTTCATTACTATATCCCTGGTTTCTAGAATAACACCTGGTTCTAAATATTTTTTGCACAAATAAATGTATTAAAAAATGTAGACAGATGTTATCTGAATAAAGAACAGAGATCTCCATAATTAAATAAGCTTCTGAATTGCTAATTGAATGAATTTAACCTTGTGTCTTTTGGGTGCATCTTTTCTGACAGTTTACTAGTGAGCATTGTGAAATTGTAGTTGACCATGAAAAATTTTTTGGTATCTAGTTCATCACAGATTTTTAAAAATGCTTTTATACTGCAACATTTAATTAGAGGTTTTATTGGCACTTAGAAAAGTCAGTTGTGATCACCAAAGCTCAACATAAATTCACTAAGAACAAATTAGGTCAAATTATCCCTGTATGTGCTATTTGTGGGGGTTTTATCAGAAGGCCATTCTATCAGAAGGCGATAGCAATGGTGTTCCTTCACAACAGTAAGCTTTTGAGCTGGCTTTATCATCATGTCTCTTTTCTGAGAAGTTGAGTGTGTTGTCAGGATCTTGTGATCAATCTGTCACTTAAGAATTTGAGTCAAGCCATCAGGCTGGGTTGAGATCTATGCCCTTGGGGTAAATCACCTGTATGGTGAGCTGTTTGCTTTCATCAATGTCACAGTGAATTTAAAGTGGTTACCAGTCATCAAGAGTGGCATTCCAGGTAACTGAGCCTATAGAGATAGCCCTGAACACTAAACCCAGAGGAGCAAGGTAGAGAAACAGAGATGTGGGGTGGGCCTGGACCCAGGATGTTTCCCTAAGGTAAGTTCACAACTACCTATATGTCCTTGGTGAATGAAGATGGGCATATTCCTAAGGACAAGCCCCAGAGGGGGACCAGTGAGAAGGAAGTCAGGCAAGCATTCAGTAGTATGACTCCCAGAATGCAATAGGGCAGGCAAAGTAGTGAGGGACTCTGATGCCCATGTTAGCATGTTTTCAGGAGAAGAGGTCAGGAACCAGATGGATCATCTGAACCAGTGGTTCTCAAGGTATGACCCTGGACCAGCAACATTGATATCACTGGGAGTTTGTTAGAGACACAAAATTTAAGGGTCGAGTGATCAGTGTTTCACCAAGCCGCAGATACATGCTCAGATTTGAAAACCACTAGTCATAGCAACAGAAATAAGCTTTAGCAACTGGATAATTTTAACCATGTTCCATTCAAGAAGCTTCATAAATGTATTCCCTTTTGGTATAGGAACCAACCCCTGAATGTGATTTCTACTCTATCTGCCAGTTAGCAAAATAATAAACACAACTAAAAAGTAAGAGTAATACTACTGCAGGTATGTGTATTGAGTATTGCTACTGCTGCTGCTAAGTCACTTCAGTCGTGTCCGACTCTGTGCAACCCCACAGACGGCAGCCCACCAGGCTCCCCCGTCCCTGGGATTCTCCAGGCAAGAACACTGGAGTGGGTTGCCATTTCCTTCTCCAATGCATGAAAGTGAAAAGTGAAAGTGAAGTCGCTCAGTCATGTCCGACCCTCAGTGACCACATGGACTGCAGCCCACCAGGCTCCTCCACCCATGGGATTTTCCAGGCAAGAGTACTGGAGTGGGGTGCCGTTGCCTTCTCCGGTATTGAGTATGACCTATCTACTAAGCAGCAAGCTTAGGACATGGTTAGCTGATTTAATCCCTTTAATAACTCTGCGCAGTTGAAAGGGTTGCAGTCCCCATTATCTGTAATGGTACTGAGATTCAGGATTTATGAGGCAAGACCACACAAGCTAGTAAGCAGAAGTTTCAGGAGTTGCATTAGGCCCTGGTCTGGAATACCTGATTATTAGAAAGGCAAAGGTAGATGGATGGGTGGGTGGATGGATGGAAGAAAGGAAAGAAAGAAGGCAAGGAGTAGAAGGAAGGAAAGAAGGCAAGAAGAAGTAGAAAAGGAAGGAAAGAAGATGGAAAGGGTAGCTGCAGGCTTAGGAAGTAAAGATGGATGAAGGATAGGCTATTTCCATGTACTCTGGCGTTTTTCCAGTCTTGCTATTAAGTCAACTAGCCCATGTGCGTCAATCAGTTTCAGTGTGGGCTTTCAGCACTGGTTCTTTCTAAGAATGTGGTTCCATGGATAGTCAGTGATAGGTTTTCCCCCTGTTGTTTTTCTCCCCGTCTCCCACTGCTCACCTTGTCTTTGTAACTTAGGCATGTGCTTGTCCCAGGTGCTAAGGAATCCATAAATGGCTTTCTCATTAACTGGAGAATATTCTGGGGAAAACATGTGACTCTTCGGGGACCATGTGCTCAGAGGCTGTTGTGAAGCTCCTCTCTGTGTCATTCACCTTGGACGGTCTTACTCCCTGCCTCTGCTTTAATAGCATATCATTTTCTCCTCCTCCTGCAGCAAAGCCACAGGGACACTTAATCTCACAGTCTCCAGAGGCTGTTGGGAGGCTTGGAGCCTGATCGCTGTAATCAAGAAGGGGTGGGTATGATCAGAGACTGGCTCTGATTCTTTGTCTGCCTCTCCACAGTTAGGCTTTTCCTTTTCACATTCCTCCCCTTGGTTTGTAATAAAGGAGGGGACATAGCTCAAGGGCAGGCGTAAGGTTTAACGTCAGCTGAGGTACAATAGAGGCTATTTGGAAAATAAAACTTTCAAATGGCAAGTTAGCCTTGAAGGATATATTGAATTAGATATGCAGTGCACTTTGATTCATGATCTCTGCATAATAGCATTGCTAAGTATATTACCTGGGTGCTTTAGTATACTAGAGAAATGGGCTGTTTAAAAGATTAACTTCACAGAATCAGTGTTAACGTACTGATGAAGAATGTGAGAGTAAGAGCCGGATTGGTGGGCTTCCTGCGCTGACCCTACCACTTCCGGTGGGCCCTTGACCTCTCTGAGTATAGATACCCTCATCTGTAAAATGGAGATCAAAGTAGAACTTTGTAAGGGGTTATTCAGATCATTAAATGAGACAAAAGCCAAGCACAGTGCTTTCTTACAGTAATTCAACACGTAATAAGTGAGAACTATTTACATGACTATTACACGATTATTATTTGAAGTCCTGGCTCTGTAATTTGGTTCATAGTCCTTTCTCCTCTCACTCATCTGCTCTTTGCTTAGCCAGTTCTCTGTTAGCCAGTTCTTATTTCAGTTTCAGAGTCGCCATGGTCACCTTTGAAGACGTGCTGTCATTTCAAAGCACTGGCTAAATGCAACCGAGACTGACAACTATGAATAATTCCACAGAGCCCCTAAAACACTGGCATTTCACTCAAACTCTCATATATGCCACCACATCGTCCTGTCTTGTTTTTTGCCTCTCTCCTCTCTGCAGATTTCAGATACGGTTACTGGAGATGATAATCATCTTCCTCTGAAAAATAATCCAGCAGGGACCAATGTGGAGTAATTGGACTCCAGAAGAGCATCGCTGTCAAGTCTCAAAATATATGAGGAAATAATCACATTTTATTCTTTCTTTTACTTTTTCAGCATGTGCATATCCACATTCTTCCAAGGAAGGCTGGAGACTTTCACAGGAATGACAGCATCTATGATGCGGTAGGTCTGCTCGCTCTGATCTTATTGTTTGATCACTGGTGCCAACAACGGTATTGAGTATGACCTATCTACTAAGCAGCAAGCTTAGGACATGGTTAGCTGATTTAATCCCTTTAATAACTCTGCGCAGTTGAAAGGGTTGCAGTCCCCATTATCTGTAATGGTACTGAGATTCAGGATTTATGAGGCAAGACCACACAAGCTAGTAAGCAGAAGTTTCAGGAGTTGCATTAGGCCCTGGTCTGGAATACCTGATTATTAGAAAGGCAAAGGTAGATGGATGGGTGGGTGGATGGATGGAAGAAAGGAAAGAAAGAAGGCAAGGAGTAGAAGGAAGGAAAGAAGGCAAGAAGAAGTAGAAAAGGAAGGAAAGAAGATGGAAAGGGTAGCTGCAGGCTTAGGAAGTAAAGATGGATGAAGGATAGGCTATTTCCATGTACTCTGGCATTTTTCCAGTCTTGCTATTAAGTCAACTAGCCCATGTGCGTCAATCAGTTTCAGTGTGGGCTTTCAGCACTGGTTCTTTCTAAGAATGTGGTTCCATGGATAGTCAGTGATAGGTTTTCCCCCTGTTGTTTTTCTCCCCGTCTCCCACTGCTCACCTTGTCTTTGTAACTTAGGCATGTGCTTGTCCCAGGTGCTAAGGAATCCATAAATGGCTTTCTCATTAACTGGAGAATATTCTGGGGAAAACATGTGACTCTTCGGGGACCATGTGCTCAGAGGCTGTTGTGAAGCTCCTCTCTGTGTCATTCACCTTGGACGGTCTTACTCCCTGCCTCTGCTTTAATAGCATATCATTTTCTCCTCCTCCTGCAGCAAAGCCACAGGGACACTTAATCTCACAGTCTCCAGAGGCTGTTGGGAGGCTTGGAGCCTGATCGCTGTAATCAAGAAGGGGTGGGTATGATCAGAGACTGGCTCTGATTCTTTGTCTGCCTCTCCACAGTTAGGCTTTTCCTTTTCACATTCCTCCCCTTGGTTTGTAATAAAGGAGGGGACATAGCTCAAGGCAGGCGTAAGGTTTAACGTCAGCTGAGGTACAATAGAGGCTATTTGGAAAATAAAACTTTCAAATGGCAAGTTAGCCTTGAAGGATATATTGAATTAGATATGCAGTGCACTTTGATTCATGATCTCTGCATAATAGCATTGCTAAGTATATTACCTGGGTGCTTTAGTATACTAGAGAAATGGGCTGTTTAAAAGATTAACTTCACAGAATCAGTGTTAACGTACTGATGAAGAATGTGAGAGTAAGAGCCGGATTGGTGGGCTTCCTGCGCTGACCCTACCACTTCCGGTGGGCCCTTGACCTCTCTGAGTATAGATACCCTCATCTGTAAAATGGAGATCAAAGTAGAACTTTGTAAGGGGTTATTCAGATCATTAAATGAGACAAAAGCCAAGCACAGTGCTTTCTTACAGTAATTCAACACGTAATAAGTGAGAACTATTTACATGACTATTACACGATTATTATTTGAAGTCCTGGCTCTGTAATTTGGTTCATAGTCCTTTCTCCTCTCACTCATCTGCTCTTTGCTTAGCCAGTTCTCTGTTAGCCAGTTCTTATTTCAGTTTCAGAGTCGCCATGGTCACCTTTGAAGACGTGCTGTCATTTCAAAGCACTGGCTAAATGCAACCGAGACTGACAACTATGAATAATTCCACAGAGCCCCTAAAACACTGGCATTTCACTCAAACTCTCATATATGCCACCACATCGTCCTGTCTTGTTTTTTGCCTCTCTCCTCTCTGCAGATTTCAGATACGGTTACTGGAGATGATAATCATCTTCCTCTGAAAAATAATCCAGCAGGGACCAATGTGGAGTAATTGGACTCCAGAAGAGCATCGCTGTCAAGTCTCAAAATATATGAGGAAATAATCACATTTTATTCTTTCTTTTACTTTTTCAGCATGTGCATATCCACATTCTTCCAAGGAAGGCTGGAGACTTTCACAGGAATGACAGCATCTATGATGCGGTAGGTCTGCTCGCTCTGATCTTATTGTTTGATCACTGGTGCAACAGAGTAATGAAATCAGTGTGATGAATCAGGAACCCTGGAGGTATGGTCTTCAATGGTATTCTACCCAGTAAGACTTGGAAAGGGGCCGTAGAGGCCGAGAAGACAAGAATGGCCACTGCAGAAACTGAAGGCAAATGAATTATAATGATTTTCTTTTTCAAATGAAATCTGGCAGAAGCCAGGTGTCCTTGTGATTTCTGCTGTCCTTTACCAAGACACTGAACATTTGCATGGAGATACAGCCCAGAGGTTCCATGGAGGCAATTTAGCGTGCCACCAATGGAAACCAAGCAGATCGATGTGTGACTTTTTTTTGGTTGAATGCTACATTTAGTTTTAAAACCACTTTGAAATCCAGTCTGTCTTTCCTAATAGCATTTATTCAGAGTGGACCTTTGAATTGTGGCCAGCAGAAACTAGGTTGGTTTGAACGATAATGTTGCAGGAAGGGTGACCCCTTCCAGGGCCTGAGAGTGTGCTCTTGTCTCACAAGCAGAAGTGAATTGTCCAAGGAAACACACATGCTAACAAAGCAAGACACTGTTGGGAAGGGGCGCCTAGCTGGAGAGCAGGAGAGTAAGGGAACCCAGGAGGACTGCTCTGCCGTGTGACTCGAAGGTCAGCTTTTATGGCGATGGGATTAGTTTCTGGGTTGTCTCTGGCCAATCATTCTGACTCAGAGTCCTTCTGGGTGGCCCACACATTGCTCAGCCAAGATGGATTCCAGCCAGGACGACTCTGGAAGGTTGGTAAGACATATGGCGTCTCCTCTCTCCTTTGGACCTGTCCTGATTTCTTCGGGTTTATGGTAGCTTGTTAGTTCCGCGTCCCTTACCAGACCTCCTGTTGTAAGGTAACTCATGCACGTGACTCATTCAAGTGTCTTGCCTGGCCAGGGCAGGTGGATTCAGTCAGTGTTTCGTCTAATAAGAGTGTCACCCCTGTGTCATTAACATTTAGCAGTTAACTTATTACTTCCCTTCAAAGATATAACTGTGACCCTCATGTAAAGATGAACACAAGAGCCAGGTAATCTGCTTGTAGAACAGCGTCTACATGAGAACCTTGGCATGTCTATCTATGCTATGTGAATAGTGCAGTCTGTAATAGATGTGTTAGTGGGAAGAAGAAAAAAATGATTTCAGTGTGACTGTTTCTTTTAGCCAGGAAAGTGCACATATGAGAGCTGATCCGATGGTAGTGGGGGCCTGGAGTGCTTAGCTGGGAAGGGTTCTGAGGCTGTTCTGGTTGCATCAAGGAAAGGCGCTGTGATAGATTAGCAGTGTCCGCCATGGGTATCAAATATGAGAGAGCAGCCATTGGTTTGATACTCTTGTTCTATCCCTTTGAGAATGATGTTTCAAGTACATTTTATAATTTTAATTGTTTGTCATGGTACTCGACCTCTATGATGATTGGATTCCAGCAGTCAGAACCTTTTTTTTTTAATTTATAGGGGTTCTTATGCATCTTTTAAAAATATATTTCTATTTATAAGGTTTCTTTGTAGTAACTAGGTATTAAAATGGCTACCCAAACCCTGAATATTAAGATCAAGAGGTCAACAGTTAGTAATGGAACTTATAAATCATTTATCAGGGAGTCACTGAATTCTCTAAGGTGACAAGTGAGCATTTCTGGGGCATCTCTCACTGTCTTAGGTATCCTGTGTTTTCCAAGGGCTACTGTCCCCCTGTGTAGGGTAGACACAGTCTAATCACCGGTCCCTAAGTGTTGCCCTGTGGACCAATTGCTGCAAATCTCAGTTCTCAAGAGGTCCTATTCCCAGAGATACCAATCCAGTATGTTACAGAGCCACATAAGAGTCAGTAATTGTGTGTGCATAAGAAAGTCCCCAGGAGATTCTGGCACATGGCTAGGTTTGGGAATGTGCTTTCCTCCCAAATATATACTTTCTCAAAGCTATGTCCTATAGTATTTTAAACTGAACTCATTTTCATTGGATGCAGAATATATTTTGGGGGTTAGTAAGGGCTTAGTTTGAGTTGGAAGAAAATTAGAATTATGGAGTAATTATAAAGAGATGTATTTTGAAAAAATCCAAGTACTGATCTGATTAGCATAAACTGAGGTTAATAAAATGTTGCCAAGTACAGGCTATTTTAATGAATAAATTAGCACATGATTTATATACAAGTGAATACTGCTAAAGTGGTATTAAAAGTACTTGAAAACACTGTTTTCTTAGACTGAACTGTCACCTTGAGATCTTGTTTGTATTCCAAATGTGCCTGTGACAAAAGCTGCAGGGCTACCTACCTTTCAGCCCAAGGTCAAGGTTGCCACGCGGCCTTTCTCTCCCCTCTCACGCTTTCGCTCTCCCGGGGCCCCAGCTCCACAGGTGGAGCACCTCGTGTCCCTTCCTCTACCTATTAGGAGAAGCTTCTCAGGAGAAGTAATTGCTAAAAGAGAGGTTTTTTGGTTTTTTTTTTCTTCCCATTACTTGGTGAGTTATAAGTACCCAGTTAGGGCAACTGTGCCTTACTTGAAGAGATTGAACTTTGGAGACAGCCAGAGTTAGGTTCCAATTCCAGGGCTACCTACTGCTTGTGTGACATTGGACAAGTCACTTAATCCCCTTTCCTTTAAAATGCAGATATATATATTAAACACACACTTGAAAAGGTTGTTGCATGTAATATACGACGTGACTGCAGGGTGCCTCAGCCTCCAGACTGCAAACCTGTGCCTCCTGTCAGATCAGTGGCAACATTAGATTAGAAATAAAGTGCAGGACAAATGGAACATGCTTGAATCATCCGGGAACCATCCCCTCCATCCACGGTCCGTGGAAAAACGGCCTTCCATGAAATTGTTCCCTGATGCCGTAAAGGTTGAGGACTGCATGAAAAGCTTACTGCCGAGCCTGGTGCATACTAAACATTTATTAGTAAGTAACTGTTTCTCTTCTTATTAATGTTATTAGTTTTGTTTTGTTTTTCAAAAAAACAGAAACAGCCACACTGAGTCAGTGGAGAACCTGGATTTGAAGCCAGGTCATTGGATGCTCCCACTGAGCACTTTTTTCAAGGGTCAGATATCAATTTCCCCTCTGTTTTAAATCACTCATTCTGAGATTCATCTTCCTCTTTGTGCAAAAAATACATCTCCAGTTTGAGTACATAATTAGATAATGTCTAGAAAGCAGCATGAGAAGCATGAAGCATTACACAGGCATTATTGGTACAAGACGTACCGGACATTAGACTGAGTGGTCTTAATCAGGAGTGATGGAGTGATGAGGGGCGGCATTCTTTATCCTGATGGGAGCCCTGGCTCCGGACTATGCATCTCCCCATGAAATACAGCAAACAGACTGCGTGGGAGGGCCGGGAGTGGAGCGGGGACAGCAGGAGACGGAGCCCCATAAAGCATAATTATATCCCCACTGCTGCAGAAATAGAAGGTGATACCTGCCGAATCTCTGGATTACAAACGGGCTAGGAATGCTGTGTTCTCCCCAGACGCTATTTGCAGAAGGATGGTGACAAATCGGAGCAGGTTCACAGAAAGGTGATGGGGATGAAAGAGCCTGGAGACCATTACCTGGGGAGTCACTGAAGGGGAAGATGTGTTGCCTGAAGAACATGTGTGGTTCGTGGAGAGAAGGCAGTGACAGGTTACCATGTCTAAATATCTGAAGGGCTGGCAGGTAGGAAAGTTATTGAAGCTGTTTTACATGGTTCCAGAGAGCAGATCTGGAACTCTTAGGTGTCAAGAAGGCAGTTACCAGTTCCACAGAATAGCAGGTCAAACTGATAGAAACTTCTAAACGCTTAGAGAGCCTTGCAAGGGGGTGAGCTTCCCATCACTGGACCTATGCCAGCATGGAGAGGATGGCTGTGTTTCTTCAGAAGGACTTGTCAATCCAGTTCTTGGATGGGCCACATGTTTCTGTGATTCCTGTTTCTACATATCTGGCTATCTGATGATTACTTCCATTTTTAGGTTACATAAGTTCTGGGTTACACAAGTTCTGTAACACATAGGGTTAGGCTTAGGGGTTTTGTTGTTAGTATCACAGCATTTGGGTTGCTTCCTAATAAAAAATAGTCTTTCTTGTTAGCTCATAGAAATATAAGCGATAACTCTTCCTTGACTTACATGAGATTGCTTGAATGGTCAATCTTCCCAGCCTCCTTTCCTTGAACTCAGCCTTGCCTTTGATGTTCCCTGGACTTTGTTTGCCTCTTCCTGTGTGCTTTATTTTGCTTGTGAAGAATTTTTTAATGACAGGCTCTCATTTGCCTGCAACACATTCTTTAAGGAGTCCGGATGCTATTAGGCATGGCACTCATTCTCCGGGTCACTACCACTGCTGGCCTCAGTTGTTTTTACCTGCTTGGCCCTTTAAAGCATTTGAGTTTGGAATCTCTGTGTCATGGCTCACGCCTCAAATATTACTAGTCCCCAGTATCCTCCATCCAGACTCCATACCACTTACCTGTGACACCTACTCCCTCTCCTTACTCCCTTGTTTGCAATGCCCTGGGTGGGTCCTGTCACTCAACAGCAGGACTGCCCACATCCCCGGTTCCTCTTCGTCTCATTCTCTCTCACCACTTGCTTTTGTCAAATTCTTGTTTTCACCTCAGGAACTTTGCATATGTTGTTTTCTTCACCTGTGACCTCTTCGGTTTTTCTCTTCCCCTTCATGCAGCTCCCATATCTTCTACCAAATTCAAGTGCAAATATAACTTCCTCCAAGAGTCCTTTTTACTGCTCCTCCTCCACCTCATCTAAGATAGCTAATCCCCTCTCCCCTCTGTGGTAAGACTATTGTATTTCCATGCCTATTTCTTCATAACACCACGCTCAAAATAACTTAGTGTGTTATTCACTGCCCACTTCCCCAATTGTGCTATCAAGCCATGGGAACAGGGACCTAATCTGATACAGAGCAGGTAAATAAATACTTGTTAAATGAATACCTGAAAGAACAGGGCATTGAAATAGAGAAACTTGAAATTCCCTACTTGTCCTTACATAACTCAAAAAAATAAGAACATCTTGCTTTTCAGAAGGTCAATTTATTAATTCATAGCTATATTAGGTGAGATTCTGACGTGGCGTTATCAGCTGTCTGAGATTAATGTAATGAAGCACTGATGGAACGAAGTCTGTTGACCAGAAATCAGTGTACAGAGGGCTGCAGATTATGGCACATCCGAAGGGCTTGGTGAAGTAGTTATAAACTTGTCTGATTGCTAAGCAATGTCAAAGCTGATAAGAAACCCCCTCTCAAACCCAAACTTGCTTGTCTGTAACAAACACATATGTGGGATTTGCTGACAACAAGCACTAAAGTTTCTTCTCTTTTCTTTCCAACCTTGATGATCAAAGGTGAGATTCTGACGTGGTATTATCAGCTGTCTGAGATTAATGTAATGAAGCACTGATGGAACGAAGTCTGTTGACCAGAAATCAGTGTACAGAGGGCTGCAGATTATGGCACATCCGAAGGGCTTGGTGAAGTAGTTATAAACTTGTCTGATTGCTAAGCAATGTCAAAGCTGATAAGAAACCCCCTCTCAAACCCAAACTTGCTTGTCTGTAACAAACACATATGTGGGATTTGCTGACAACAAGCACTAAAGTTTCTTCTCTTTTCTTTCCAACCTTGATGATCATTTCTGGGTTTTTCTTCATCTGCTCTTCCTCCAGCTCTCTATCCTGAGTTTTCCTTTATGCATTTTGTTCAGTAATTTGTAATCCTTATTTCAGAAGATTAGTCTCTCTTCTCTGCCTCAAAACAGTTCAAGCTCCATGCTTTCCAAGGCAAGATCTCTTGTAAAGCCTTGTCTTTGCAGTTGTCCGTGCAGATCTTATTTATATGGTGCTCCTAGACCCTTTCTAGTTATTTGAATTTCCATGAAATATATGAGACTTTCTCTGAAGCCAGTGGACCCTCCATTATCTTGACAAGTTGATGAAGATTATGATAATGACATAAATGTGTCCTTGGATAAGAGATCATGTACAGCTAATGTGGGGAATGGAAATACCCCTTGCTTAATGCCATGCTACATCATCTCATTAACCCAGTAAGGCTTGCCCTCGCTGTGTCCCAAATAAGCAACTCTCATAACTGTATTGGACAATTCATTAAATGTTTATGGGTGACATTGAATGGTTGTGATTGCGCACTGTGTATAAAACCCATTACTGACTAAGCAAGTGACCATTATTAAAGTCAACGTGACTAGCAATCAGCAATTGGAAAAACCCAACCATGAATTTCATAGACAGAGCAACTGTGGGTTCAAGCATATCATGGGAAACAATTGCTTGGCTAAACACAACGCATGAACAAAATCAGTTTGCTAAAATGCAAGTCATTTGGCCCTGAGAGCGGCAGAAAACTATTATATTGCTGAGAATATTTATTGTTGAACTTGGATCTCTTTCACACACCATTTGACAATGGGCTGAAAGTCCATGGGTCCCCAGTTGACTCTCCAAAAGGGAAAGAATGTTTCATTGAGACAGTTAATTAGCTTTTTCCCTCTGGGTTCAATGATGTCCTCGTACTATAAATGCGAATTTGGTGTTTGAGAATTTCGGCTTGAAAACTTTGTTACCTCTTTTTCTTTTTTTAATTAATTTTTTTGGAGCCTAATTACTTTACAATATTGCACTGGTTTTGTCATACACTGACATGAATCCGCCATGGGTGTACATGTGTTCCCCATCCTGAACCCCTCTCCCGCCTCCCACCCCATCCCATCCCTCTGGGTCATCCCAGTGCACCAGCCCCGAGCACCCTGTATCATGTATTGAACCTGGACTAGAGATTCATTTCACATATGATAATATGCATGTTTCAATGTCATTCTCCTAAATCATCCCACCCTCTCCTTCTCCCACAGAGACCAAAAGACTGTTCTATACATCTGTGTCTCTTTTGCTGTCTTGCAGACAGGGTTATCATTACCATCTTTTTAAATTTCATATTATGCATTAGTATACTGTATTGGTGTTTTTCTTTCTGGCTTACTTCACTCTGTATAACTGGTTCCAGTTTCATCTACCTCATTAGAACTGATTCAAATGTATTCTTTTTAATGGCTGAGTAATAGCTCTCTTATCCATTCGTCTGCTGATGGATATCTAGGTTGCTTCCATGTCCTGGCTATTATAAACAGTGCTGCGATGAACATTGAGGTTCACGTGTTTCTTTCAATTCTGGTT
>SJYC01110221.1:0-45990 GCA_006408675.1 Madoqua kirkii
CAGACCACCTGACCTGCCTCTTGAGAAACCTGTATGCAGGCCAGGAAGCAACAGTTAGAACTGAACATGGAAAAACAGACTGGTTCCAAATAGGAAAAGGAATATGTCAAGGCTGTATATTGTCACCCTGCTTATTTAACTTCTATGCAGAGTACATCATGAGAAACGCTGGGCTGGAAGAAGCACAAGCTGGAATCAAGATTGCTGGGAGAAATATCAATAACCTCAGATATGCAGATGACACCACCCTTATGGCAGAAAGTGAAGAGGAACTAAAGAGCCTCTTGATGAAAGTGAAAGAAGAGAGTGAAAAAGTTGGCTTAAAGCTCAACATTCAGAAAATGAAGATCATGGCATCTGGTCCCATCACTTCATGGAAAATAGATGGGGAAACAGTGGAAATAGTGTCAGACTTTATTTTCTTGGTCTCCCAAATCACTGCAGATGGTGATTGCAGCCATGAAATGAAAAGATGCTTACTCCTTGGAAGGAAAGTTATGACTAACCTAGATAGCATATTGAAAAGCAGAGACATTACTTTGCCAACAAATGTCTGTCTAGTCAAGGCTATGGTTTTTCCTGTGGTCATGTGTGGATGTGAGAGTTGGACTGTGAAGAAGGCTGAGCGCCAAAGAATTGATGCTTTTGAACTATGGTGTTGGGGAAGACTCTTGAGAGTCCCTTGGACTGCAAGGAGATCCAACCAGTCCTGGATGTTCATTGGAAGGACTGATGCTAAAGCTGAAACTCCAATACTCTGGCTACCTCATGCAAAGAGTTGACTCATTGGAAAAGACCCTGATGCTGGGAGGGGTTGCAGGCAGGAGGAGAAGGGGACGACAGAATGAGATGGCTGGATGGCATCACCGACTCGATGGACATGGGTTTGGGTGAACTCTGGGAATTGGTGATGGACAGGGAGGCCTGGCGTGCTGCGATTCATGGGTTGCAAAGAGTCAGACATGATTAAGTGACTGAACTGAACTGAAATGAGTGATGTTGAGCATCTTTTCATGTGTTTGTTAGCCATCTGTAAGTCTTCTTTGGAGAAATGACTGTTTAGTTCTTTGGCCCATTTTTTTATTGGGTCATTTATTTTTCTGGAATTGAGCTGTAGGAGTTGCTTGTATATTTTTGAGATTAATTCTTTGTCCGTTGCTTTATTTGGTATTATTTTCTCTCATTCTAAAGACTGTCTTTTCACCTTGCTTATTAGTTTTTTTTGTTGTGCAAAAGCTTTTGATTTTAATTAGGTCCCATTTGTTTATTTTTGCTTTTATTTCCAATATTCTGGGAGGTGGGTCATAGAGAATCCTGCTGTGATTTATGTCGGAAAGTGTTTTGCCTATGTTTTCCTCTAAGAGTTTTATAGTTTCTGGCCTTATGTTTAGATCTTTAATCCATTCTGAGTTTATTTTTGTGTATGGTATTAAAAAGTGTTCTAGTTTCATTTTTTTACAAGTCGTTGACCAGTTTTCCCAGCACCACTTGTTAAGGATATGCCTTTGCTTCCTCTTCAGCTTGTGAGAACTTTTAACTCAAAGAAGCTGGGTATGATATAACCAACAAATAAATACATAGTAATGGTAATTGAATGATCTGTGATCTCAAATTCTCACTGAGTGGATCTCTGAGGGGTCTTTTGATAGCTATTTTAATGATAAAAGAACTTGGTAGATATCTGGCTTATGCTTACCTGTATTAGACTGTTATTGAGTTCAATGTATATGTCCTTTGGATTAGAGAAACACAGTTAG
This sequence comes from Madoqua kirkii, assembly GCA_006408675.1. Classification (NCBI taxonomy): domain Eukaryota; kingdom Metazoa; phylum Chordata; class Mammalia; order Artiodactyla; family Bovidae; genus Madoqua; species Madoqua kirkii. Next base: position 1,758 of record SJYC01110221.1, read on the forward strand.
CAGAGTAGACTTTATCTGGTTAAAAATTATTTCCACCTATTTTTCTTAGTAGAGATAAGAATTCAGGGAGTATGTAATTCAGATTATTCACATTTGGTGGAGTCTACACATGTGGAATGTGGAGAAGCGTGGAAGGGTATGATGGTGGGCTGGGGGCCTCCAGAGCAAATCATGGCATCACTGGTCACTTAAGAGGAGAAAAAGAAGGAAAAAGGCAGAAGAGTAGCTGACGATGGGAGACACCGGTCTGCAGGATGAGCGGAAAGGCAAACGGTGCCACCTCTATGGTTTTTTCCTAGGGTCAGTTTCCAGAGGACTGCTACCCTGGGGTTTTCCCAAAGCTGCTCTTCTCTCTCATTTGAATATGCTCAGCTACAAGTTAGTGAGAAATAAGCAAGAGAAAATGAATTACATGTTAGTCTTTCCCTAGTACCAAGTAAAATCACTGCGTCAAATTGTCCTACATGCCCTCGTTATTTCCTAAATAAGGCTTTGTGTGTGCCCTCCACTGGGAATACTCTCTACAGACACATCCCAGCAGAAACATAAAAGGTTCTTGCTAGTTAAGACGGATGATATCTGCTCTAAGAAGTCTTGCTGCCAGGATATCTTTCTGTCTGTCTGTCTGTCTGTCTGTCTGTCTTTTTCTCACAGTTCTGTTCTTAGTTACTGTTAATTGTGTCAAACCTCAGTTAATATCAAGACTTGAAGACTGAGACATCTTTGTGTTTTTTGTTGTCTAGATTAGGTTTATAATCACAGTTCTTAGCATAGCTATCAGTGAACAGTCTCTTGCGAGGAGTGTCCGAAAAAGTTTTGATAACTTTGGAGCTCATGGCCCACTAAAGCCAAGATCTCCCATAAGGGGACTTCCCTGTTGGTTCAAGGGCTAAGATTCCTTACTCCCAATGCAGGAAGTCTGGTTTCAATCCCTGATCAGGGAACTGGATGCCACATGCCACAACCAAGACTTGGCACAGCCAAATAAATATATAAATAAATATTTTTAATAAAGAAGTTTTTTTTTTATTAAACGAAAATTTTTTTAAAAGGTCACCCATGAGAAATTTTTTCAAATCCATTTTACTTAGAGAGTTGAGAGAGTGGGAATGGGGATAGGAAAAAAATTATAGGAGGAATAAGTGATGAGCAGAAATGGCTAAATACAGCAAGAAGAAGAAAGAGATGGATTAAGCACTGACACATTTCTATCAATATAAATTACAACGGCCTCAAAGAGGAAAGCCCCTAAATATTTCGCTTGATCTCTCTTTTACAGAAGAAAAGCAAAATAAGCAAGAATCAGGGTGGAAAGGAAGATAAAAGCACAATTTTAAAGCCCCAAAGCATTTGAAAAGGCTTTTACTGTTTTTCACTTTTCATCTGTCATTCATTAAATGAAGAAAGATGAACTTATTCAAATAGCCTTTATAAATAAATCCCATTACCCCTTAGCTTGGAGTAGGGCTCAGTCTCTCAAACTATATCATGTCTTGTTCACGAGCAGAGATGGACAATAGGCCTCTGAGTTGCCAGCTTCAGAGAATGGCACACAGAACCCTGGAAACACAGCCTGGCATTTGAAATTGCAGTTTGGGTGACCACAATGTGGGTGTGCTTTTGTTAAATAGGGTCACATCTGTCTTCAGTGCCCCAAGTCTGTACTTTGCACATTGCATTCTAAAGCAAGACTGCCCCACAGAGAGAGACTATGAGTTACATACACAATTTAAAATGTTTAGTAGTCCCATTTGCTGTTGTTCAGTTGCTAAGTTGTGTTTAACTCTTTGTGACTCCATGGACTACAGCAGGCCAGGCATCCCTGTCCTTCACTACCTCACAGAGTTTGCTCAATTTCATGTCCATTGAGTCGGTGATGCCATCCAACCATCTCATCCTCTGCCACCTTCTTCTCCTGCCATCAGTCTTTTCCAGCATCAGGGTCTTTTCCAATGAGTCGGCTCTTCGCACCAGGTGGCCAAATTATTGGAGCTTCAGCATCCTTTCAGTAAATATTCAGGGTTGATTTCCTTCAGGATTGACTGTTTTGATCTCCTTGCTGGACAAGGGACTCTCAAGAGTCTTCTCCAGCACCACAGTTCAGAAGCATCAGTTCTTTGGCTCTCAGCCTTCCTTATGGTCCAGCTCGCACATTAAAACAAGAGAAAAGAAATAGGTGAAATTAACTGTAATGATATAATTTTTAACCCAGTATAGCACAAATACTATCATTCGATATGTAACTAACATAAACTATTGTTAGTGAGATAGTTGCGTCTCTTTTTTGTTTAAGTTCTTGAAATCCAATGTTTTTAGCTTTTCCAACACAGCAGCTCAGATTAGTTCCATGTGGTTCGTGTCTCCCAAACTGGGTGGTGCAGTTCCCCAGTTTATTCAATCCAGTTAGTCTCATTAGTTTTCATAAGATGTGATTTGATATAAAACCTCTCAGTTTGTTCACCCTCGTCCTCCACATCCAGAGAACAGTCATTTCTTTTCCTTGGTCTTGAAAATGATAACACAGGGATTATGTCATGTAACAATTGGGTTAGGTTCCATCATCCTTGATCAAGACCTTGTTGAAGTTTTAAAGGTTGAAAGGATCTCAAAGATAACCAAATGGATCCTGCTACACAGAGTTTATGTATTATTACTATTTTTTAATCTTTCTGCTACTAATATCATCAGGGATACTCCAAGAATAATCCAGAATTTTGGAGGACCATTTTAACCATTGTTTCTGAAGGTCATCACTTTTCTATGGGTGGCCCAGTTAAACATTATTCAGATGGCTGAACTTTCCTGTTGCATTTTTGAAAAGAAACACATTGAATGGCTTTTTGAGTCAATATCATCATCTAGGGGTTGAGACTGGGGCTCTGACTCCAGATCTCCTTGTGTTCATTCTCAACTCTGTGTTCTTGTACAAGTGGCCCAACTTTTCCTGTATTTCAGTTCCCTCATCTATAAAATGGGGAGTGTGACGAGGCTGCTGTGATAATTAAGTGTTATTACATGTAAAGCCCTAAAACAATGTCTGGTGGACAGTTAATGCTCAGTAAATATTAGCTTTGATAATTGGTGTAATTATTGATGTTATCACCATCATCACCCTGAGGGCATGTCGGAAGCATTGTAAGAAGCTGGTGGGAGTGATTGTACAAGTTGCCCAACTTTTCCTGTATCTCAGTTCCCTCATCTATAAGATGGGGAGTGTGACGAGGCTGCTGTGATAATTAAGTGTTATTACATGTAAAGCCCTAAAACAGTGTCTGGTGGACAGTTAATGCTCAGTAAATATTAGCTTTGATAATTGGTGTAATTATTGATGTTATCACCATCATCACCCTGAGGGCATGTCGGAAGCATTGTAAGAAGCTGGTGGGAGTGATGAGGAGTCTCATGGGCCAGAGACCACCTTCGCTGGAGACCCCAGAGATTTTTGAAATCCAAAGAACTCATTAAGGGGAGATCATACAGGTTCAGTGTCATTGCTTATGACTGTTACCATGCCTATGGGTGAGAAGCCTTCACAGACACAGCAGCTCAGTAATTTGTGAGCACATTAAATTTTTAAGCTGCCCCAAGTATGCAGCCCACACTATCCAGACATTCAAACACAGTGAGGGACTCCTGTCCAAGAAGAAGAAATTCTGACTTAGGGTTTTATTCTGTCTTTCAGATTTCTTTAGATCTGTGGAAGGCCGTGCTTTATAGAGATTTATGTGACCACCCCCCCCACCAACTGAAAAGAGCAAGTTGAAAGATAACGTAATTTTATTTCTAATGAAAAATCTTGAAAAGGCTTCTACACATACATAGGTCTAGATTCTATGCATTGGATCAATACAGTAATTTATTACAGGTTCTTTAATAGTGAATTGCTATTTAAATCTCAATGTCTTTCATGTTCCTCATATTGAAATGGGGAGAAAAAAATCTAATAGCTTTGGGCTAATGAACAGACAACAGATTAACATTAATAAATGATTCTGGTTCTTCATCTTTGTTCCTAGGGAGAGGACTAATGAAAAATAATAATAGAATTAGTATTGCTATTTAATGAGAGTCCACAGTGGATTGGAGTCTATGCTGGGTGCTATGCATATATTACTTTAATCTTTATGAACCTTACTGGATAAGTATCATAATACCATTATATGGAAGCTAAGTCTCACAGAGGGTGTTTGCCTTACCTTTTAACCAGCTTGTGTTAAACTTGTTTATACTAAAATTTGTTTGACTACAAAGCCTTTAGTCTGAGGCAAATATTAACTTCCCTTTCATGGAAAATTCGACGATAATGAAATAAGTGTTTTTCCTAGAGGCTCTACCTTCCAGTGCTGAACTTCGAACAATTTCCAGAACTGTTTTCAACTTTAGAGACATTTGCACATACATACACACACACATACACCTCACATCCTAGCTTTGCACTAAGTCCCAGAGGTCTTGACACATGATTGCTAATCAAGTATGCAAGATTTAAAATGTGAGCAATTGGCATTTTCCAGAATTAGACATTTTCTCTGCTTTTAGTATATAAGCCCCTAGCACCCATTTAGAAACTTTATTATAGTTTTGTTTGTTTGTTTGTTTGCATTTTTGTTTAACACGAGGAAGTCATTAACACACTCTAGCCAAGCTTCTACAGTTCCCAAGGTCATCCTTTCTAAGTTGGTTTTGCGCACTGAACCTCTTAAATACATTTGCATGCCTTATAATGTATTCATGTCATGGTAGCACACTAAAATATTTAAAAGGAAATTGTTGCCTTTTTTTTCCCTCAAAAAGAAACAGTCCTTGCTTACAACTCTCAATGGGCTATAAATATCTTCTAGGCCAGCTGCCCCAGTACCTGTTGGGAATCCTCACATTAGCAGTAACTAAGGAACTCATAGAATATTCCCTTTGCACTGAAATGAAGCCTTGCTCCAGCATCTTCTTTTTCCTTTCAAAGAATTTTAGCTCTTCTTAGAAAACTCTTCAGGTATTAAAGAGAAATTTGCATGTTTGGGTCAAATTCATGTATGAACTTTGAGCTGGCTTCTCCAGTTATTTTGACCATACCAGTTTGTTGCAGGAAGGGGAACCCCTTCCAGGACTCAAGAGTGGGCTATTGTCTAACGTTCTGAAATGAATTGTCCAAGGAGACACATGTGCTGACAAAGCAAGAGACTTTATTGAGAAGGAGCACCTGGGTGAAGAGCCGCAGGGTAAGGGAACCCAGGAGAACTGCTCTGCCACGTGGCTCACAGTCTCAGGCTTTATGATAATGAGCTAATTTCTGGGTTATGTCTGGCCGATCATCTTGCTTGGCCCATAGTCTCACGCAGAGTCCTTCCTGGTGGCACGTGCATCTCGCAGCCAAGACGGACAGTGAGAAGGGGTCTGGAAAGTTGATAATCTCCTCCTCCTTTTGGCCTCTCCTCTGTTCTCCTAGTTACTTTGTAGTGGCAGCACCCTATTCCTTACCAGATCTCCTCCTGTTAGAGAACTCAGGCAAGCGGGCCTGGCCAAGGTGGGTAGTTTCTATCAACAGTTCCCTGACACAGCAGCCCTCCTCCTTCCATGGTTCAGGCAGCAATGAGAGTGATGGGGAATGGCAGGTGAAGCTTAGCTCTCTTGCCAGCCCCTCACCTCCTGCTGTGCGGCTCAGTTCTTAACAGGCTGCAGACCAGTTAGGGGGTTGGGGATCCCCACCCTAACAAGCTGTTGTCAAATCGGAGGCTGAATATTTTTAGCAACCTGAAATGACATGATGAGCAATCTGACCTGTCTTCTTAGTCCATTTCCCATCCACATAACATGTCTACTGTTTACATTCCTTCCTTGGGGCCCTGGAAGAGTCCCTTCTTTCAGAACTCATCTCGGAATCAAGAGGTTGAAGGGGTTTCATCTATTGGTGATGTGGTCTAGGGCTAAATGAAACTTGTTAATTACAAGGTTAGAGGTTAGATGTCCTTGGTTGGTTACCCCCGTTCAGTGGAGAGGGAGAATGTGGTGTGATTATGACTGAGCATGCTGGTGAATTAGTGCATCCGGTTAAATACACAGTGGAGCAGGGAGTCATGTTTACCTCCAGCAAATAAATAATAACAACACTGAGCTAAGTGAAGACCTAGCGATTCTTCCAAAGTCATAGAAAGAATGAGAAACAGACCTGGGATTCATAGTCAGGCTTTCTCTTTCCAGAGTCTGAGGTCCTGTTTACTCTGCTGCCTCTGAGAATTCCCAGAGGTGTTCACTTCTATCCTTTCTACCTCCTCGTACCCAGTAAATCCCACTGTCTAATGAAAGAGGGTCTCAAGAGATACTTGCTCTGCTGAAGCCCCAGCCCTCTGAATTAAGAGCCCAAACCTCCCATTCCTCAGCTCTATTGTTTTCTTTTATCAGTTGTACCCTTCCTTCTTTGGGCAGGGGGGGGCGGCTACCTTCCTGTCTATTGAAACCTCCTCTCTACAATGATGTATGTCAGTCACTGCTGAGTAACTGAGGGGAAACAAAGCACAAAAAGAGCCCGTGCCATCACAATGGGGACAGTAGTATACTGGATTACATTTCCTGAGATGAGAAAGTATTTTTCAAACTAGCAAAGCCTGATGGGAAAAGAATGCAATTTTATAAGCTGAGATCAGGCCTTAGTCTAGAAGTAAGGCTTTGCTGGTAACTCCAGAATCAAATCACAAAGACTGGCTCTAGACCTGGTACTGGTTTCTGGAATCTACTTGAAATCTTTTCTAACTGGCCAGTGAGGGCTCCATTAGTTCTCTAAGATAGACAACCTAAGACGGAACAGTCCACACGCACCTTCATATTGTGGGAATGTGTAACACCCTGCCAAGAGAATAGTAGATGTTTATATTTTTTCCTGTCTGGGCTCAAAAATGTTTTTGTCTGTGTCCATATTACCTTGGCGCATGGTCCATAAAGCTTGTATAACTTCTCTGTTTAATTTGAATAATCTTCACCTGGGAAATAATTTAAAGGCCAAATAATAGACGAGTATACTTTACTGGTATATGTTCATATATACGAATGAGTGTTTTGAAATATAAAAGATTGGAATATAATATTGAGGGGGAAAGTGGCATGTAAATCAAGAATAGAATGGAAACAGATATACCTAGTATTGCAAGCGGTCATGGCTGGCAAATGGAATTGTAGATCACTCCTCTTTCTTTCTTTATACTCTTTGGCATTTCCCAAACTTGATATCATAAATGAGTAATAATTCTGTAATGTAAAGAAAACACTGAGTGATTTTCTTAAAGCCAACATTCTATGTTCCTTTTTACTCCTTGGCAGCAACCAAGTGATGAACAGAAAGACATAGACTTTAGTTTTGGAAAAGATCTCATGGGAGATAGTCATTTGTGACCTACCACTTAATTGAAATATCCAGAAGGTTGGCCTTTTGGGGGCTTCCACTCTCAGACTTTTTTGAAAAAAAAAAAAAAAGGAATCCTCACATTAGCAGTAACTAAGGAACTCATAGAATATTCCCTTTGCACTGAAATGAAGCCTTGCTCCAGCATCTTCTTTTTCCTTTCAAAGAATTTTAGTTCTTCTTAGAAAACTCTTCAGGTATTAAAGAGAAATTTGCATGTTTGGGTCAAATTCATGTATGAACTTTGAGCTGGCTTCTCCAGTTATTTTGACCATACCAGTTTGTTGCAGGAAGGGGAACCCCTTCCAGGGCTCAAGAGTGGGCTGTTGTCTAACTTTCTGAAATGAATTGTCCAAGGAGACACATGTGCTGACAAAGCAAGAGACTTTATTGAGAAGGAGCACCTGGGCGAAGAGCAGCAGGGTAAGGGAACCCAGGAGAACTGCTCTGCCACGTGGCTCACAGTCTCAGGCTTTATCATAATGGAGCTAATTTCTGGGTTATGTCTGGCCGATCATCTTGCTTGGCCCATAGTCTCACTCAGAGTTCTTCCTGGTGGCACGTGCATCTCGCAGCCAAGATGGACAGTGAGAAGGGGTCTGGAAAGTTGATAATCTCCTTCTCCTCTTGGCTTCTCCTCTGTTCTCCTAGTTACTTTGCAGTGGCAGCACCCTATTCCTTACCAGATCTCCTCCTGTTAGACAACTCAGGCAAGCGGGCCTGGCCAAGGTGGGTGGTTTCTATCAACAGTTCCCTGACACAGCAGCTCTCCTCCTTCCATGGTTCAGTCAGTAATGAGAGTGATGGGGAATGGCAGGTGAATCTTAGCTCTCTTGCCAGCCCCTCACCTCCTGCTGTGCGGCTCAGTTCTTAACAGGCTGCAGACCGCTTAGGGGGTTGGGGATCCCCACCCTAACAAGCTGTTGTCAAATCGGAGGCTGAATATTTTTAGCAACCTGAAATGACATGATGAGCAATCTGACCTGTCTTCTTAGTCCATTTCCCATCCACATAAAGTGTCTACTGTTTACCTTCCTTCCTTGGGGCCCTGGAAGAGTCCCTTCTTTCAGAACTCATCTCAGAATCAAGAGCTTGAAGGGGTTTCATCTATTGGTGATGTGGTCTAGGGCTAAATGAAACTTGTTAATTACAAGGTTAGAGGTTAGATGTCCTTGGTTGGTTACCCCCGTTCAGTGGAAAGGGAGAATGTGGTGTGATTATGACTGAGCATGCTGGTGAATTAGTGCATCCGGTTAAATACACAGTGGAGCAGGGAGTCATGTTTACCTCCAGCAAATAAATAATAACAACACTGAGCTAAGTGAAGACCTAGCGATTCTTCCAAAGTCATAGAAACAATGAGAAACAGACCTGGGATTCATAGTCAGGCTTTCTCTTTCCAGAGTCTGAGTTCCTGTTTACTCTGCTGCCTCTGAGAATTCCCAGAGGTGTTCACTTCTATCCTTTCTACCTCCTCATACCCAGTAAATCCCACTGTCTAATGAAAGAGGGTCTCAAGAGATACTTGCTCTGCTGAAGCCCCAGCCCTCTGAATTAAGAGCCCAAACCTCCCATTCCTCAGCTCTATTGTTTTCTTTTATCAGTTGTACCCTTCCTTCTTTGGGCAGGGGGGGGCGGCTACCTTCCTGTCTATTGAAACCTCCTCTCTACAATGATGTATGTCAGTCACTGCTGAGTAACTGAGGGGAAACAAACCACAAAAAGAGCCCGTGCCGTCACAATGGGGACAGTAGTATACAGGATTACATTTCCTGAGATGAGAAAGTATTTTTCAAACTAGCAAAGCCTGATGGGAAAAGAATGCAATTTTATAAGCTGAGATCAGGCCTTAGTCTAGAAGTAAGGCTTTGCTGGTAACTCCAGAATCAAATCACAAAGACTGGCTCTAGACCTGGTACTGGTTTCTGGAATCTACTTGAAATCTTTTCTAACTGGCCAGTGAGGGCTCCATTAGTTCTCTAAGATAGACAACCTAAGATGGAACAGTCCACACGCACCTTCATATTGTGGGAATGTGTAACACCCTGCCAAGAGAATAGTAGATGTTTATATTTTTTCCTGTCTGGGCTCAAAAATGTTTTTGTCTGTGTCCATATTACCTTGGCGCATGGTCCATAAAGCTTGTATAACTTCTCTGTTTAATTTGAATAATCTTCACCTGGGAAATAATTTAAAGGCCAAATAATAGACGAGTATACTTTACTGGTATATGTTCATATATACGAATGAGTGTTTTGAAATATAAAAGATTGGAATATAATATTGAGGGGGAAAGTGGCATGTAAATCAAGAATAGAATGGAAACAGATATACCTAGTATTGCAAGCGGTCATGGCTGGCAAATGGAATTGTAGATCACTCCTCTTTCTTTCTTTATACTCTTTGGCATTTCCCAAACTTGATATCATAAATGAGTAATAATTCTGTAATGTAAAGAAAACACTGAGTGATTTTCTTAAAGCCAACATTCTATGTTCCTTTTTACTCCTTGGCAGCAACCAAGTGATGAACAGAAAGACATAGACTTTAGTTTTGGAAAAGATATCATGAGAGATAGTCGTTTGTGACCTACCACTTAATTGAAATATCCAGAGGGATGGCCTTTTGGGGGCTTCCAATCTCAGACTTTTTGGAAAAAAAAAAAATAATAATTTTTCAGGATAACATTTTCCCTGACTTCCTGCTCTGAGAGGCAAGGGAAAGGGCACCTTAATACAAGCTCTCATCCTGCTGTGATGCCCTGTGGTCTCATATTCCCTGTCCATTTGATCTTGTCTTGGGTTTCCCCTCCACTGCAGAGTCATCTCTTCTCTCTCTGAGTGTCATTTAAGTGTTCAATTCAGTCGCTCAGTTGTGTCTGACTCTTTGCCACCCCATGGACTGCAGCACACCATGCTTCCCTGTCCATCACCAACTCCCGGAGCTTACTCAAACTCATGTTCATTGAGTCAGTGATGCCATCCAACCATCTCATCCTCTGTCATCTCCTTCTCCTCCCACCTTCAACCTTTCCCAGCATCAGCGTCTTTTCCAGTGAGTCAGTTTTTCGCATCAAGTGGCCAAAGAATTGGAGTTTCAGCTTCAGCATTAGTCCTTCAAATGAATATTCAGGACTGATTTCCTTTAGAATGGACTAGTTGAATCTCCTTGCAATCCAAGGGACTCTCAAGAGTCTTCTCCAACACCATATTTCAAACACAGCAATTCTTTGGTGCTCTGCTTTCTTTATTTTGAGTGTAACAGTCATTAATTTCACAATCACCAGCATGATTACAAAAATGAAATGCTGTTTATTCCCCAAATTTAGTTTATGTCTGGGCTGAGACAGCAACCATTTCATCATCCCAGAATCAGGTTTTCCAAAGCGGGTTGAGTGGTTTCTCAGTCACCTCAAGCCTATAATTATGCCCCATTCTGGTGTACATATTTCAAACACAGCAATTCTTTGATGCTCTGCTTTCTTTATTTTGAGTGTAACAGTCATTAATTTCACAATCACCAGCATGATTACAAAAATGAAATGCTGTTTATTCCCCAAATTTAGTTTATGTCTGGGCTGAGACAGCAACCATTTCATCATCCCAGAATCAGGTTTTCCAAAGCGGGTTGAGTGGTTTCTCAGTCACCTCAAGCCTATAATTATGCCCCATTCTGGTGTACAATCTCTCTCTTCAGCATTCTGGTCCAACTGTTGTAAACATTCTGTCACACGAGGTGGACAGGGATTATGTGCTCTTTGGCATTTGGTGTCCAAGTAATCTGCCTTTCCTGGTCCTTGGGTGTATCCCTGGTCCATGACAACACCCATAAGGAGAACAGTCATCTTTTGAGGGTGGCAATTATTGGTCTCTTGCATCCCTGAGGTGTCCACGGTCGGGATATGGCCACTGGTCTCAGCACATGAAGGACACCTACTTTGTACCCTTTGCCAGCTTTTCAGTATTATTCTCATGAGCATAAAAAAAAGGAAAAGAAATGTTCTGTTCTTCCAAACTTTCCTGCGGCCTACAGGAGATCAGGGAATCCCCAGCAGCCACTCAGATTGTCACCATGGCCCTTCATCCCTTTCTTTACAGAGCTGTTTACTATCAGTGTTCTAGATGAGGAGAGCAGAGTCAAGTCCACTCTACTCTTGGATCCCCAAATCCAAAGGGAAGATTTTGTAGGGGGAGCAAAATTTGCCTTCCTGAAACCTGTCTCTTTGGCATGAAGATTAGTTTAGGTCGATCATTTTTAACCAACAGAAGACTCAGGATGTCTTTCTTTTTATCTCCCTCTTAGATGCCCAGAGAATTTAGATAAAGGATCAAGTGTTCTAGATGAGGAGAGCAGAGTCAAGTCCACTCTACTCTTGGATCCCCAAATCCAAAGGGAAGATTTTGTAGGGGGAGCAAAATTTGCCTTCCTGAAACCTGTCTCTTTGGCATGAAGATTAGTTTAGGTCGATCATTTTTAACCAACAGAAGACTCAGGATGTCTTTCTTTTTATCTCCCTCTTAGATGCCCAGAGAATTTAGATAAAGGATCAGTTCCTAGAATAGAACTATCATCGGAGATATCTGCCAAGGTTATGGGCTAGGTGTGGTGAGGGAATCTCGAGGCAGAGCCTAGAGATCCGAGACCCTCCGTGTCCAGTTGTCTCTTGCTAAGTCACTTTAGTCGTGTCCAACTCTGTGCAGCCCTGCAGACTGTGGCCCACCAGGCTCCCCGGTTCATGGGATTCTCTAGGCAAGAACAGAGTGGATTGCCTTGCCCTCCTCCAGGGGGTCCTCCAGAGCCAAGGATCGAACCTGCGTCTTTTACATCCACCTGCATTGGCAAGTGGGTTCTTTACCACTAGTGCCACCTGGGAAGTCTCTCCTTGACCCAAAAAACATCTCTTTACCAAACACTTGCTTTCCCATGTTCTTGTGAATTGCCTTCCTCCCCTTTGAAATCCCAAATCATCAGCCCAAATATCCCCTTTTGTTTTTAGTTGAAGATGGTATCAAAGGTGAGTATTTGGGCTATTACGGCAAGCTCCTCTGTTTTCTGGGGTCTCTCCCAGGTATACATATTATTAAACTCTTGCTCAATATTTCCCTGTTCATCTGTGTCATGTCAGTTTAATTCTTAGACCAGACAAAAGAACCTAGAAGGGCAGAAGAAAATTTCTTTCTTCACGATAGTTTCCAGCTAGTCACCCGAAAGGCAGAATCTTGGCCTCTCAAGGTTGTCTGCATCCGAATCTCCAAAGCCTGTAAATATGTTGCGTGGGAAAGAAGAGTTAAGGTAACAGGTTGTATTAACTTCCATCAGCTGACCTGAAGATGGGAAGATCAGCCTGGATTATCCAGTGGACCTAGTCTAATCACACAGTGCTTAACTGTGGAAGAGGATGGATGAGTTGGTATCAGGAGTGATATACCATGAGAAAGAAGCTCCTGGTCATTGCTGGCCTTGAAGATGGAAGAGGCCACGAACCAACGGATACAGACAGTCCCTGGGAAAGACAAGAGAACAGATTTTCCCCTAGCCCTCCAGAGAGGAACACAGAGCTGATGATACCTTAATTTTAAGTGGTTAAGACCCATTTCAGACTTCTGGCCTCCAAAACGGTTAGACGTTATATGTGTGCTGTTTTAAGCCACTAAGTTGGTGGAAATTAGTTACAGCAGCAAACAGAAAACTAATGTACAGAAAGTGAGTCCCCTACCAACGAACCTTCAAGTCTCAAACTTTCAAAGACAAAAACATGTATTCACATGCGCAGTCACGTTCGTTAGTTCACGTGTCTGCTGGACATTGTCACCTGTGTGCATCCTCGACAAGTAGCTTGTGCTTTGTGTACATTACAACTATACTGCATAGAGTACAGTAGCATAGCCTGTTTAATTCAAGCCCAGGATGTCCAACATCAAGCGTAAACGCAGCACTGACGTAGCTGGTACTGTTGTACTTTCCAAAGGACTGTACTATAAGATTTTTGGTGTCTGTTTTTTATGTATTATTTATGCTGAAAATTATTATAAACCTATTACAGTACAGTGTTATACAGCCAACTCTGTTTGTTGGCTACCTAGGCTAACTTTTTTGGATTTACGAACAAATTGGACTTATGATCACACGCTCAGAGCTCGTTTGAACATAGGGGACTTATTGTATCAGGAAAACTCAGGATTCAGCCTGGAGTCCGGGGTAAGGGGAAGAGTGGAGTATGTTGCCCTTAGTACACTTTCTTTCTCTCCTTCTGGGTTTCTCTCTCTTAACTCTGATCCTGCTCCAGTTTGAAACTTCTGATTTTATTTTCTTTTTTTTTCTTCAAATCTGGGCACAGGCAGGTAGAGCTATCCCTCTTCCTTATTCCTGCATGAATTATTTCTCTCTCACACTGGGACACTGCCTTTTGTACTTAGAAGCCAAGTTGGTGAGGCAGGAGACCCGTTACCCAGTAGAGACGCTTCCACTCAGCCAGCAGAGAGTCAAGAACGAAAGGACACATCAGTGAGCACTTTGAACTCCTAACTTGCCTCCTCTGGCTGAGAAATGAGCGACAGCAACTGTGGAGAGAGTAGGAACCCCTGAGTACCGCAGGGCAGTGCACTGTGACAGAGATCCAGTTGCAAAATGACCACCTTCCCTCCTGCCTGTAGAGCCTCATGTCCTGGCTCCGCTGCTAATGAGATCCTGGTCAGTTCCCTTTGTCTGGGTTCAGTTTCCTGTCGTCAGACTGAGAGGCAATCATCTCATCCAGGTCACCCCTAAGCATACCTTCTGCTCTGACACTCTGCAATTCCATACACTAACTAGTTCAATTGAGAAAGAACCACTGGCCCTGAGGACTCCTTCCCTTTGATTTCCGCATGGAGGCCACATTAGCATAGCGGAAAGGATATTGACAGCGCAGTTGACTTTTAAAATTCACTGAGAAGGAAAGATGAAATGAAAACACACCAGATGGAATGTGAGCTCCCTACTATTTCAACACTTAGACATTGCCACTAAATGCTGGCACAAAGGAAAAATTAAATATCATCTTGAATGCTATTTACAGTTTTCAAAGTGACAACAATAGTCTTTCAAAATGAGGAAAGACTGTTCTAAGATTGATTCTAAAGCCCTTGGAATTTTATTTTATGGTTGGAAATAAGATAATAATTCATTGGATATGAGAATAATAGGGAGGGAAAATCAAACAAGTGGGGCTTCCCAGGTGGCTCAGTGGGAAAGAACCCACCTGCCAATGCAGGAGATGCAAGAGGAGCAAGTTTGATCCCTGGGTTAGGAAGATCCCTTGGAGAAGAGAATGGCGAGCCCCTCCAGTCCTCTTGCCTGGGAATCTCATGGACAGAGGAGCTTGACAGGGTTACACTTCATGGGGTCGTAAAGAATTGGACATGACTAAGCAAATGAGCATGTAGACACAATCATGGGGTCAGCTGAGACTTAGCTGTGACCCGACGGCTGAGTGACTGGGACTTCTGGGAACCAGTCCCAAGAATCACTGTCAATCTGGGTCTTTGTCTCATGCAGTCACTAAATATATTTTCAGTGTCTGATTTTTAGGGCTCCCACTGGCCATGATTCTCCATCCATCTGAGTACAAACCCCTTTGAGAATGCTGCTGAAGACTGGGGAGTTCTTAGCTAAGAAAAAATTTAAATACTTACACAGATACCTTAAAGATTTGCATTTAATATTAGTCTTTTTTTTAAGTCTCAGGTTAATAATGCCCAACTTGAGGTACAAGGATGTTCTCAAAGTCTAGTAAACTAATAAGATTGATTTTGTGCCAGAAGTTGTATGCACACAGTCACATATACATACATGTATACACACAAGCCACAGTCAGGGAATTGTGTTCACAAGCGTAGCTGGTACTGTTGTACTTTCCAAAGGACTGTACTATAAGATTAAAAGTGTCTTCTTTACTTTGGTGTTTGTTTTTTATGTATTATTTGTGCTGAAAATTATTATAAACCTATTACAGTACAGTGTTATACAGCCAACTGTGTTAGTTGGCTACCTAGGCTAACTTTTTTGGATTTATGAACAAATTGGACTTATGACCACACGCTCAGAGCTCGTTTGAACATAGGGGACTCATTGTATCAGGAAAACTCAGGATTCAGCCTGGAGTCTGGGGTAAGGGGAAGAGTGGAGTGTGTTGCCCTTAGTACACTTTCTTTCTCTCCTTCTGGGTTTCTCTCTCTTAACTCTGATTCTGCTCCAGTTTGAAACTTCTGTTTGTTTTTTTTTTTTCTTCAAGTCTGGGCACAGGCAAGTAGAGCTAGCCCTCTTCCTTATTCCTGCATGAATTATTTCTCTTTCACACTGGGACACTGCCTTTTGTACTTAGAAGCCAAGTTGGTGAGGTAGGAGACCCGTTACCCAGTAGAGACGCTTCCACTCAGCCAGCAGAGAGTCAAGAACGAAAGGACACGTCAGTGACCACTTTGAACTCCTAACTTGCCTCCTCTGGCTGAGAAATGAGCGACAGCAACTGTGGAGAGAGTAGGAACCCCTGAGTACCGCAGGGCAGTGCGCTGTGACAGAGATCCGGTTGCAAAATGACCACCTTCCCTCCTGCCTGTAGAGCCTCATGTCCTGGCTCCGCTGCTAATGAGACCCTGGTCAGTTCCCTTTGTCTGGGTTCAGTTTCCTGTCGTCAGACTGAGAGGCAATCATCTCATCCAGGTCACCCCTAAGCATACCTTCTGCTCTGACACTCTGCAATTCCATGACACTAACTAGTTCAATTGAGAAAGAACCACTGGCCCTGAGGACTCCTTCCCTTTGATTTCCGCATGGAGGCCACATTAGCATAGCGGAAAGGATATTGACAGCGCAGTTGACTTTTAAAATTCACTGAGAAGGAAAGATGAAATGAAAACACACCAGATGGAATGTGAGCTCCCTACTATTTCAACACTTAGACATTGCCACTAAATGCTGGCACAAAGGAAAAATTAAATATCATCTTGAATGCTATTTACAGTTTTCAAAGTGACAACAATAGTCTTTCAAAATGAGGAAAGACTGTTCTAAGATTGATTCTAAAGCCCTTGGAATTTTATTTTATGGTTGGAAATAAGATAATAATTCATTGGATATGAGAATAATAGGGAGGGAAAATCAAACAAGTGGGGCTTCCCAGGTGGCTCAGTGGGAAAGAACCCACCTGCCAATGCAGGAGATGCAAGAGGAGCAAGTTTGATCCCTGGGTTAGGAAGATCCCTTGGAGAAGAGAATGGCGAGCCCCTCCAGTCCTCTTGCCTGGGAATCTCATGGACAGAGGAGCTTGACAGGGTTACACTTCATGGGGTCGTAAAGAATTGGACATGACTAAGCAAATGAGCATGTAGACACAATCATGGGGTCAGCTGAGACTTAGCTGTGACCCGACGGCTGAGTGACTGGGACTTCTGGGAACCAGTCCCAAGAATCACTGTCAATCTGGGTCTTTGTCTCATGCAGTCACTAAATATATTTTCAGTGTCTGATTTTTAGGGCTCCCACTGGCCATGATTCTCCATCCATCTGAGTACAAACCCCTTTGAGAATGCTGCTGAAGACTGGGGAGTTCTTAGCTAAGAAAAAATTTAAATACTTACACAGATACCTTAAAGATTTGCATTTAATATTAGTCTTTTTTTTAAGTCTCAGGTTAATAATGCCCAACTTGAGGTACAAGGATGTTCTCAAAGTCTAGTAAACTAATAAGATTGATTTTGTGCCAGAAGTTGTATGCACACAGTCACATATACATACATGTATACACACAAGCCACAGTCAGGGAATTGTGTTCACATCCTTAAGACTCAATGTGTCCACTCAAGATCCACCTCTCTGCATTTAAGAAGGTTCAACTATTTAATTATTTTCTCTTAGAGCAAGTGTCAGAGACATAGTGTCAGAGTATGTGAGGAGAGAATGGGGTCTTTTGAAAAGAAAGTATTCCCTAGACTTGAGGCAGTGAGTTCTGTTAGTGAGCCCCTGGTTGAACATACCAACCATCTGATGGCTGGATCTTTCACCTGCTGTTTAATTAAAAATTTAGTTTCAGACTCACACAGTAGCTTCCAAAATGCAGGCCACACAGTTCCACATAGCATTAATATTTATGCTTTTGAGTTTGTGAATTGACTTGATTTCTGATGTCTGAGGATTATAGAATATAATCTAGGTATAGAGAACAATTATCTTGAAACTTACCTATCATAAATCTTCTTGAAATATTGAACAGTCTTTAAATAAGTTGTAAGAATTGGATTTTTTGTCTTTTCTATCAGTAAAGTTACATACTCCATTTTTTAAAATTCTCTGATATCCTTGTCATGGTTATTTGTTAAGTGCAAGATGACTCAGACTGTGGCTCTGTAATATCTACAATACAGTTTGAAATTTGAAAATTTTGCAGAGTTGTTGAGCTTGTTGATTTCATAGTGGTTGGGGAAAAAAGTGATTTAAAATATCTAAGTTTGCAATTGCCATCTTTTTTTCATTTTCAATTAACATTTTCTATATAATCACCTCATTTCTAAAGGCTTACTACTTGGGAGGTTCTGGGTTAGTTTCATTCAGGCATTTAAATGCAAGAGATAAGTTGCTCAAACTTCAAGCATCTGAAAAGAGAACACACCTCCTTTTCCCTTAAAATAACCCCCTCTTCAGCCCATGCTTACTCTTGGCACCCCCATTCTGAACGATCCAGTTCAGAAAACTTGATGCACCTCCAGCATCAACTTCATCCTTGAATTGTGTCCTTGGGATAGAACTTGTTGTTCACCAAGTTGTATTTGTTTATCAGTGTTTCCACCAAATTCCCCTCCTGGTTCTTCCTATGCATGGCTGGACAGAATTCTCAGGATTCTACTCTCCGAGGTTTTTCTGGGGCTTTCTCAAGTTTCCCAAATCATGTTCTCAGGCTATTTCTGTCTTGATTATGGGTGAAATTAGAGAGAAATCTCAATTTGTATTCTTTCCCTAATCTATTATTGAAGATTGGGATGGGAGGTGTTGATGCAAGTCCAAATCACACATTTTCAAGATTCATAGATTGCAACATGAATCCATACTTCATTTCCTTTTATTGTCAAATAATATTCCATTGTATGATTCTACCATTTTGTCCTTTATCCATTCATCATTTGGTGGCCATTTGCATTGTTTTTACATGTTTATGAATAACCCTGTTTGTGAATGATGCTTATGAATCATGATGCTGTAAATGCTCCTATTCATTTATGCATGTCTATGTGGACCTATGTTTTAGTTTCTCTTGAGTATATATCTAGGAGTGGAATTGCTGGATCATATGGTAACTCTGTGTATTTGAAGTACTATCAGATTATTTTCCAAAGCATCTCTACTGTTTTACATTCTTACCAGTAGTATGTGAAGGTTCTAATTTCTCTGCATCCTCATCAACACTTGCTATTTTCTTTTTGATTATAGTCATCCTAATGGGTGTGAAGTGGTATTTTATTGTAGTGTGATTGGATTGGCCATCCCAGATGGCTAATAATATTGAGCCTCTTTGCACATGCTTATTAGCTACTTGTGTGACTTCACTGGTGAAATGCCTGTTGAGATCCTGTGCCTGTTTTTAAAAAATCAGATTATATGTTCTTGAGAAGTCTTCATAGTTAACTCATTGAACCCTGAAAAAAATCTCTGGGATTGGCATGTTTACCTTTCTTGCTGTAAGTAAAGCAATTGAAGGTGTTCACTCATTGGCCCAGGTTTCCATAGACTGCAAGAACGGACTAGGACCGAAGCTGTGGCTTTCTGACTCTCAGACAAGGACATTTCCCAATAGTGTGCCTCCTCTTACATTACCATCATTTCACTTCAGAAGTAAAATAGTGAAGAATAAAAATGACAGTAAAACATACGTTTCAACGTCAGTGTACTCTTAGTATAATAAATTTCAAAAGATAGTGTAGAAACAAGCAGACTTGATACTATAAAAGGAAAGCAGGGTCAAATGAGAACAAAGCTAACGGCATAAGGACAGTTGAGGGATCAGGTTAGCAGACAAAACAGGGTGTACATTTTTGTTTCTTTGAATCACGTTGCTCACAGAGTAGGAAGAAAAGCCGCTGAGCTCAGCATTATCACATCAAGGGAGGACTACACAGGCTCCAAACTATTTGGCTTAAGGCAGAAGCCACCCCTGGTCTTGGTGTTTGCCTGGCACGTACCGAACGAGCAGTTCAAGCACAGGAGGACGGCTCTCCTTTCACTCAAGAAGAGGAAAGTCGTGCAGTTTTGTCTAAATCTAAAAAGCACCCTGGTGTGGCAACTTCCTGAGCGCTACTTACGTATCACGTGGTTGAAAGACCATGTCACCCCACCTGTTTTGCTCTCCAGCCTCATAGTTCCTGGGAAGAACCAGTCACTGGGAGAAAGACCGAGATAAAGTACCCTCAGCTCTCTGGGCCTAATCAGAGTCTGAAAGCCACTAACGGCCTGTTGCTTAAATCCCTGTCACTATCAGGCACCTACCTCAGAGGCTGGGGCTACACAGAGAGACGAGTCCAACAGGCACTGTCTTATATTGTCCCTGTTACTGTGCTCAGTGTCGGTGACGAGCAGGTGAAATGTCTCTGCTCTGCCTTCCTGTTGCCTAGCTCAGGGGTTAGCAAACAATGGCGAGTGTGGCCCCTTGGCCTAGTTTTGTAAAGAAAGTTTCATTGGCACACTGCCATGGTTATCTGTTCACAAGTGGCCTGCAAAGCCTACATTGTTACTTTGTGGATCTTTATTGAAAAAGCTTGCTGATTCCTAGTCTGGCAGAGTGCCGGGCGGCAACAGCTGAAACTTCCATTGATTTGCATCTTTTTAATGTTACTTAATGGCACAAAGCTACAAGCACCCTTTAGGAAGTCAAATTTTTGTTAGATCCACTGAGATATACTCTCCTTAGTGAGGGTGCCTGATGCTCACAGCTAGGCGCCAGCAGAGCCACAGTGCCCTTGTTTTCTTTAAATGATTTAAACCTCTCCTGTCTGCCTAGACCAGAGATGTCAGCCTCCCCCCAGCCATTATCCACCTACTCAGATGAGATCATTTTCCACTTGTTAAAGTGTCTAAGAAATTCACCATTTTACCTGCATCATATCAAGTGCCCACATGTGCCCTTAGGAACCTTAGCTCTTATCTCTGAAGTTCATTGCTGGTAGAGGAGTGAAGCAGAGAGGGGTTATGTCACTTGCCCAAGGTCTAGCTTTGAATCACACTCAGGGTGTAATCCAGGTCAGGAACAAGGTGGCGGGATGTGGCTTTACCATGGAGAAATGTCAGCAAGGACCCTGCTGGTAGTCATACCTGGGGACTGAACTTCCTGCTGATGCCCAATGTCACCCATTGGAATCTTGGTCTCCTCATTTATAAAATGGGGCTAAAAGTATTTTCTAGGTCCTGGGGTGGTTTGGAAGATTCCATCTGACAATGTTTCTTCATTTCCTAATAATAACAGAATACCTGGCTTGTGATGCTCACTAAATGTTAGCAGCCATTATTATTTTTGCTGTGTTGTTAAGAATGTTGCTATTCTTACTCTGAAACTTATTTTATTTTTGTAAGCAAGAGGACAGTGACTGAGCTTGAGCTTTGTGGCTCTTCATTCAGGGTCTGAAGTTGAAAGGTAAAATGCCCACAGAAGAAAGAGTCCATGAGTGATCAGAGTTGGCTAGGAGTAAGAAAAGAGAATCTGTAGATGGTATTTATTATTTAAAAGACACAGCTGCATGTTCTGTTCTGTTTCGTTGTTGCCAAGCAGGAATGTGGGACTAAAATTGCCAGAGCCAATTGTTGTTCCTAGAAAGATTGGAAATCTTAGTTTTTAATACTGAAAAGCAGTTTTCATTAAAAAAAAAACACATACATGACATAATTCTACCAACTCTGAAGGTCATAACTGGTTTGCAATTTCTTGTATGAAGGCAATAAAACCTTCTCTGGGGAAGAAATTTCTTAGGAAGCTCTGCTTATATTTGTTCATATCTAAAGGTGGTTTCACTGTCTCACTTAAGCATCTAGCAAATATTTGTCAAAAAATTCTCATGAACCAAGCACTCAACTAAGTATCTAGAGATGAGGCAGCCAGATTCCCCTCCCTCAAGAGATCCTCACCTAGTGGGAGGATCAATGTTATACAATAACTGTAATACAGTATGATAATTATATATTCTGGAGGTCCATGCACCTGCTAAAGGGGGAACAGGAAGGGCAATCTGGAGGAAGGGGCATTTGAATTGGGTCTTAAAGGATGGGCAGGAGTTTGCTGGACCAGTTAGGGAAGGAAGAAAGGCAGCCATCTAGGCCTGTGTTATGCGACCACCAGAAGCCCCTTGCCACATGTGGCTATTTAAATTTAAATTACATAATAAATAAAAAAAATGAAATGTTCAGTTCCTAGGCTGCATAAGCCACATTCTAGGTGCTCAGTGGCCACATATGGTTAGTGGCTACCATATGAGACAAGGCAAAATATTCTAATGGTCAATCAAGAATTACGGTGTCAAAAAAGGTACAGATACCCCAAGATACTATCAAGTTCAGAACACTGTAAGTTTTGAGGTGTTACTGGAGCAATAATACTTGGAGTCAGAAAGGCGGGCAGGAAGCAATAACGATGTGTGTGTGGCAGTTCAGCCTTGTTCTTCTCAACCTTGATTCTGCTTTATTCAATATGCAGCCATCTAACCATCCTCCCAACCATTAGCAACACACTGGCAGCATTTTTTTTTTATAGCTGCTATATGTTCAAATATATCACACAATTCTAAAAAAAAGCAGCATTATACTTGTACACGCTCCAGGTTTCTGCAAAGGGTGACATACTTACTCTTGCCTCAGATATTGCCTGTGAATATTAAATATTTTAATGATGTTTTTCACAGAAACAAAAATTTGAAAAGGAAAATACCTAATATTTTTTTCATTCTATGCTGGTCTTCATTGCTGAACTATATTTAGAGACTTGTAAAGTCATTGCTATGGTTATAGTTAGCATTCGTAAAATCACTGTACTTTCATTATTTCATTGTCTCTCTGCTTGTCGTTCAGTCGCTAAGTTGAGTCCAATTTTTTGTGACTCCATGGACTGCAGCATGCCAGGCTTCCTGTCCTTCATTTTCTCCTGCAATTTGCTCAAACTCATGTCCATTGAATCAGTGATGCCATCCAACCATCTCATCCTCTGTTGCCCCCTCTTCTCCCCACCCTAAATCTTTTCTAGCATCAGGATCTTTTCTAATGAGTCAACCCTTTGCATCAAGTGCCATAGTACTGGAGCTTCAACTTCAATAAGAGATTTAAAAAGGTAGGATGAATTTTGATTTAGTTCTCAGGAAGAGACCGAGAGAAATTTATAATAAACAATTGTTAATTTTACTTCTGAGTTATATTTGGTATTGATGAACCACTTTTCTTAATTATTTTGGTGATCAGTCTTATGTAGGATTGATCTCAGTTAAATAAAGGATGAGATTTGGGGTTTAATTTAGAAATGCTGGGAAACTCTCTTGCAAGTGACAGTTAACACATATTTCCTTCCAGATGATGTCTTTTTTGCTCTTCGTTTACATATCCATTTACATATCCATCCATTCATTCTTCAGAGCTCTATTCATTCAGCTGGTATCCTTATGTTGTGCCAGGGACTGTGTTTGAGCTGCAGCAGAGAGCTAGATCGTCAGATTTCCTGTCGTCACAGAGTGGACATTCTAATGGGGAAGGCACGGCTAATGCACAAGTATAACTGAACAAATTAAAAATAAACTCGCTGATTGTACCTCATGATCTGAAAAGAATAAAAGAAAGTGATCTGTCTGATAAAGGCGGGGAGAAGGCAGTTCTCGATTCTGTGTTGTCAGAAAATTTCTCCTGGATGAGCTGACTCTGAGCTGAGTCAGAAGGATGTGCAAGTGCCAGCAATAGAAGCATTTGGAAGAAGAGCATTCCAGGCCATAGCACAGACTCTCAGAGAAGGAACTGGGTGCAGTGATTCCATAGGAGGATGGCTGCTCTGCTCAGAACGTGAAGAGGTCAGCAGGTTCCAGACAGTATAAGGTGTTGTAAGCTCCGGTAAGGACTTTAGCTGCAGGAGGAAATGGCAGCCCACTCCAACATTCTTGCCTGGAAGATCCCAAAGACAGAAGAGCCTGGCGGGCTACAGTCCATGGGGTTGCAGAGAGTTGGAGATGATTGAGTGACTAAGCATACAAGGACTTCAGCACGTCTTAAACACAGGGAGGATGTGCCTGATTGGTGCCTATGAAGTGTTATTACCCTGTGTGCAGAAGGGAAGTGAGAAGCCAAGATCAAAAGCAGGGTGACCCATTAGACATGTTGGTGATGATGGCTTGGGCATGCCTGGTAGCAGTAACTGGAGAGAAATGAGTGGATTCTAGAAATAATTGACACAACTTACTGATGGGTCTGGATGTGGTACTGGTTACTGCTGTAGGGAACACAGGCATGACGGAGAAAGGGACAGATTGATGAAAGGTGTCTAGTGTGCTAGGTCGGAGAAGGCAGTGGCACCCCACTCCAGTACTCTTGCCTAGAAATTCCCATGGCGGAGGAGCCTGGAAGGCTGCAGTCCATGGGGTCATGAAGAGTCGGATACGACTGAGTGACTTCACTTTCACTTTTCACTTTCATGCATTGCAGAAGGAAATGACAACCCACTCCAGTGTTCCTGTCTGGAGAATGCCAGAGATGGGGGAGCCTGGTGGGCTGCCATCTATGGGGTCGCACAGAGTCGGAAACTACTGAGTGACTAAGTAGACATACGTATTTCCCCGTGCTATATATGTGTACCTTATTAATTCTATGCATCGTGGTTTCTACCTCTTTCTCCCCTTCCCTTCTCTTGCCACGCTCCCCTTCCCTCTCCTCGCTGGTAACAATTAATTTGTTCTCTTTATCTGTGAGTCTGTTTCTGTTTTGTTATATTCATCCATTTGTTTCATTTTTTAGATTCCATGTATAAGCAATAATGTACAGTATTTGTCCTTCTCTGACTTATTTCTTGAAGCATAATGCCCCCTACGTCTGTCCGTGTTTTTGCAGATGGCAGGATTTTGTTCTTCTTTTTGTTGGGTAATCTCACACACATGTATACATTTACCACATCTTCTGTATCCATTCGTATGTTGATAGACACTTAGGTTGATTCCATATCTTGGCTGTAGTCAATAGTTCTGCTATAAACACTGTGCTTCATGTATACCTTCTAATTAGTTTTCATTTTCTTCAGATATATACCGGAGAAGGCAATGGCACCCCACTGTAGAACTCTTGCCTGGAAAATCCCATGGACAGAGGAGCCTGGTGGGCTGCTGTCCATGGGGTCATGAAGAGTCGGACAGGACTGAGTGACTTCACTTTCACTTTTCACTTTCTTGCATTGGAGAAGGAAATGGCAACCCACTCCAGTGTTCTTGCCTGGAGAATCCCAGGGATGGGGAGCCTGGTGGGCTGCCATCTATGGGGTCGCACAGAGTCGGACACGACTGAAGTGACTTAGCAGCAGCAGCAAATATATACCCAAGTGTGGAACTGCTAGATCATAGGATGAGTATATTCCTAGATTTTTGAGGAACTTCCCCTACTTGCTTGCACTGTGGCTGCACCAATTTAAATTCCTAGCACCAGGGTACTAGGATTCCCATCTCCCCACACCCTAGTTGGCATTGGTTATTTGTAGACTTTCTGGTGAGAGGCATTCTGACAGGAGTGAGGTGACAGCTCACTGTGGTTTCGACTTGCGTTTCTCTGATAATTAGTGAAACTGAGCGTCTTTGTGTGTGCCTGCTGGTGCATCTCTCTGGCTTCTTTGGAAAATGTCTATTTATGTCTTCTGCCCATTTTTTAGTCAGATTGTTTGTCTTTTTGATATTGAGCTATATGATTTGTTAATATATTTGAGATATTAACCCCTTTTCAGTCATATCAATTGCGGATACTTCTCTCACTCAGTAGGTTGTCTTTTAATTTTAAATCAGTGGTTATATTTACTGTGCAAAAACTTTTAAATTTAATTACATTCATTTGTTTATTTTTTCTTTTGTTTCCTTTGACTTAGAGAAATCCAGAAAAGAACTGATGCAATTTATATCAAAGATTGTTCTATGTTTTTTTTACTAGAAGTTATATGATTTCTACTAGAAGTTATATGATTTCAGATGATTTAATTCATTTTGAGTTTATTTTTATATGGTGTGAGAAAATGTTCTATTCATTCTTTTACATGTAGTTGTCCAGCTTTTCTAACTTCAGTTATTGAAGACACTGTGCTTTATCCATTGCATATTCTTGCCTCATTTGTTGTAGACTGATTGACCTTAAGTGCATGGGTTTATTTGTGGGCTGACCTAAATAATCCTTAGCTGTGCATAGTAGGATGTTTAGAAGCAACTTAGTGCCACCCACACCTTCTTCCAAGTTATGACAACCAGAAATCTGGTCAGACATCATTAAATATGCCCAGTATGGCAAACTGAGAAGGCGTGCCTTAATTCCAGCTCCTGTTGCCTGATGACAGAAAGCAACAGAGGCCCTGATACAGTCAAGTTCGGAAACCTGTTCTCGTCACCTGTCAGGCATGAGTGTCCCCTTGCCTATTAATGAAAGCAAACTGTCATGAAGGCAGTACATGAAGGCAGCTTGTAACACATGAAATGGAACCCATCTCCTTTTGATCCTTTATTCAGTTGGTTGAACATCAGAAATGTGGAATCGCATGCTATTAGTAACCTAGAAGTTTAAGTGATTGTTTATATCAAGATGCATCAGTTTTGAGCACTTTGTAGCGCCCTGAAAATATGAATTATTGAAAGACATTTTGAACTTTCACAATCTGAAGGTATTATAACACCACATTTATAACACGTTGCATTTCGGAGATTAGTTCTGCAAAGTTCATGTATTCATTACATCACACAAGAACTATACTGATTGTATTTATTCCACCCCTCCACTGCCGCCTTGCCTTCAGATGATGGCACCTGCCAGTTCTACTCTTTGAGTTGAGGAGCAGATTCTAGAACCTGGTCAGCTTTGGGGGCAAAAGACAAATCACAGGGCTACTCTGCAATGTCAGTTACAGCAGTGGTGATTAGTCCTGCTGGTGATAATGCTAACTTTTATTAAATGACAAATATGTGCTGCTAAGTCACTTCAGTCATGCCCAACTCTGTGTGACCCCACAGACAGAAGCCCACCAGGCTCCCCTGTCCCTGGGATTCTCCAGGCAAGAACACTGGAGTGGGTTGCCATTTCCTTCTCCACATATTCTCCAAATATGTGCTAGATGTAAAAGTTGCTTAAAGTATAATATGTATTCAGTGCTCATAACAATTCTGTAACATCATTGTTGCTGTTTTTACCATTTTGTGCATGGTAAATGGAGGTTAAATATCTTGCCCTGTGGTAAGTTTTAGGAAGTGTAAGTGTCAGTCATTCAGTCATGTCTGACCCTTTCTGACCCTATGGACTATAGCCTACCAGATTCCTCTGTCCATGGGATCTCCAGGCAAGAATACTACGGTGGGTTGCCATGCCCTCCTCCGAGGAATCTTCTCAACCCGGGGATCGAACCCAGGTCTTCTACAGTGCAGACAAATTCTTTACCATCTACACCACTGGGGATGCCCCTAAGTTTTAGGGCTGGGATTCAAACATCGTGTGTCCTCAGCATCCATGCTCTTAACCTCTGTGTAAAACTGCCTCTTGAGGTGCTACTAATTGATCAAATAATTATTTTTCACTGAGTCTAGATATAGCCTTAGAATCATTTTCAAAACAGGCCACTGCTGCTTGATCAGACTTGATATTTGAGAATAAACCTACTTGCCCATCAGTACCTTAGTTCTCTCTTCTCAAGTACTAGGCTTGAATTCTTCTGAGACAGGATATGGGGTTGCTATACATACATGTGAGTTAATGGCCAGTTAATTTGTAAGGCCAGGTAAAAACAGTTGACATATTTCTCATAAGTTACATTTTAAATTCCTCTGAAATTTAATCAATGGAACTAGTGTTTTCCTGCTCTGCTGTCTTATTTCCTTTTTGCTTTTAAACAGGCAGGTAGAATACCTTTTCTGCCAAGGTGGCATTCAGCAGATTTGTGATGTTGCTACATTGCTGATCCCAGCCTTTGACCCTCGAAGATGACCCCAAGTGTCTCCATTGGTGGAGGATACCTTTGAGGATCAACTCCAGTAATGTTTGTTCTAGATTAGAATCTACAAAATCCAGTTTAGCTTCCTGCACTAATTTAGTATATGTTATATTCTTCTTAAGTTAGAAAGAGCTCTGTACAGCAGTCTTAATCCTGAAGGCTGTGGGGAGATGGGCTTGCTTCTGATTCTTGCCATGCAACCCTTTATTTCACTCCTGGTAGAGTAAGACTGGGCTTGGTCATCAGTTGGCACTTTGAAACCTGAGATTGATTCTCTGTGCAACTGGTAAATACAGCAGTGGAAGAATTAGGTATCTTTCCCTGTGGATGATCCATGAACATCAGATAAAACAAGTGGACCCACAGCAGTCACTGGTTATGTAAACTGTAAGGTCAGAATTTGGTGGCGTGAAGATCATAATGTCACCAACTGGACCTGGACCACACAACTGACTATAAAATTATGAATTTTATAGATGCAGTTTTAAAATGTGTTCAGAGAGCCCAGCTTGGCACTCTGTGATGACCTAGCAGGATGGGATGGGGGAAGGGAGAGAAGCTCAAGAGGGAGGGGATATATATAAAATTATGATTGATTTGTGTTGTTGCATAGCAGAAACCAACACAGCCTTGCAAAACAATTTTCCCCAATTAAAAAGAAGCAGCACACCAGTTCCTAGTCCTGAGACCTTAGGGATTCTCTAGCTAACTGAGAAAGTGAGTTAGAATCCTGAATTGATCAAAAGAAAAAGTGAGGCATTTTATAGCTAGACAGAGGTGTTCTGTAACTATACTGATATGTACAAAGTTTGAATAGTTTATTCATGATGGAAACATTAAAACTGAATATTTAAAAAATGTAGTGAGTTATAATGACTGTGTCTAATGGTATTTCATCTTCAAAATATGATTTTAAGACTAGTTTTCAAAGTTTCTATACCTATTGTTATGCAAAATACACATAAAAAAAAAACCTTTTCAGGGATCAATATTTTCAGGATGTCCAGGCATGAGAAGGGGTCTTCCCTGATGTGGTAAAGAATCTGCCTGCCAGTGCAGGAGATGTGAGTTTGATCCCTAGGTTGGGAAAATCTCCTGGAGGAGGAAATGGCAACCCACTCCAGTATTCTTGCCTGGGAAATTCCATGGACAGAGGAGCCTGGGGGACTACAGTTCAGAGTGTCACAAAAAGTTGGGTACAATGAGTGACTGAGCATGAGCATGAATATTTTTATAATTCGTGGATCAGTAGTTTATTTTTAATACAGTCTTGATTTTGGCTGGGTTTGATCTTTAAGGATTTCCAGCTCCCGCTGTTATACAACTGTGGCATAGGGCATGGATTAAGATTCTTTTCCCTTTAAAAAAGTAGTTGAACAGATTTCCTAGCATTAATCATGCCCTATTTGCATGTAGGTCCGCAGTACTCTCTGAGAAATAATACTTGTAAACTCTTGGTTTTCACATCTGGCTTAATTTTCCAGCTCTTGACTTTGCCTGAGTATCATCTGCTCCCTAACCTCTTCAACACTGGAACTCAAGAAAGTGATGACTTCAAATTTACAGTTGTTAAATAGATTGTTAATGACCGAAGAACCTATCAATCTTGCTGACCAGAATTATATTTAACAAAGAAGACAGCTAATTACCGGGCTATTTTGTTGATGGTTATTTTAATTGCACGGACGGCCCTTCTTGGCATGGAGAGCCATTAGGCAGGAGAGGCAAGAGACAAGCCATCATGGCAAAGTGGTGCTGAGGCGGGAAATTGGACTCCAGAGGGCAATTTGTCAGTTTGCGTAAGAAGTTCAAAGCTTACTCTGTTGTGCTCAAACACCACTGCTTGTTTCGCTGTGTCCCTCCCAATGATGTAAAATCTGTTAGTTCCACTCTTACATTCTTCAACTTGCAAATTGTGAGGTCATTATTTAGAACTGCCTGAGGCAATTCAACTGTCCCAGAAGATATGAACCTTGCTCATTCAGTTTATGGATGGGACTATGATTTCACATCAAATCATTGTCAAATGACATATGTAGCGTCTAAGTTTACTTTTATCTTTTTTTCTCTCTAGCTTGCAAACAGTGAATTTTTCATATGTCTACTAAACAGCATTGCTCTAAATTCAATAGTCCCTTAAAAGGAATGTGTTCTATTCAGAAAAATCAAAGTGGATGTGATTTCTTGCTTCCCAGACAATTCAGTATAGGAATTCTTTTCATGAGTCATTCTTCATGGATGTGTAAAATGATTTCATGTATGACACCCATGAATATCCAATTTTTAAGAACCCTTTTGTTTCACAAAGTGTTAGTCACTCAGTCATGTCTGACTCTTTGCAACCCCATGGACTATAACCTCTGTCCATGGAATTCTCCAGGCAAGAATACTGGAGTGGGTAGCTACTCCATTCTCCGGAGTATCATACTGACTCAGAGACTGAACCTGGGTCTCCCTCATTGCAGGTAGGTTCTTTACCATCTGAGCCACCAGGGAAACCCTTT
The DNA here is from genome assembly GCA_006408675.1 of Madoqua kirkii. Taxonomy (NCBI): domain Eukaryota; kingdom Metazoa; phylum Chordata; class Mammalia; order Artiodactyla; family Bovidae; genus Madoqua; species Madoqua kirkii. The sequence continues at coordinate 31,849 of SJYC01110221.1, forward strand.
ATTTTATAAGGCAAGGCACAAATGCCTATCCATGCTGCTGGTCATCAGAGAGATGACTCAATGGAAAGGTTGCTACTGGGTGACAGACATGGAGAGGCTTGGTGGATCAATATGAGGGGAACACAGAGGCTCACTCCATGCCTGCCATCTAGCAAGATCTACCAAGATGTGCTGTGGTTTCCTGAGCTGAAAGTGTTACTCGCTCAGTCATGTATGACTCTTTGTGATCCCATGGGCTGTAGCCCACCAGGCTTCTCTGTCCACTGAATTCTCTGGGCAAGAATACTGGAGTGGATAGCCATTCCCTTCTCCAGGGGGTCTTCCTGATCCCAGGATCGAATCCAGGTCTCCCACATTGCAGGCAGATTCTTTACTGTCTCAGCCACCAGCGAAGCCGCTTCCTGGCCTGAAGGAATTAGCTAACATTTGTTCACCTATGTTGGAGTGATGATGAACATCTTGGAAGGACCGTCCATTTCACATCTATAGCTTTGGTACTGCTCACCATGCTGCTTACTCATTTGTCATCTTCCATCTAGAAAAATGCTTATGTTGGAGTCTAGTCCACTAGACAGTCATCTTTGCCAACTTCCCTCTGCCTTCATGCAGAATGTACCTCTTCTTTTTCTGCATCTTACATCTTATGGTGAGTGGTCTATGATTGTGTCCCAGTGAACACCCAAGGGTGGAGGTCACACCATGCTCCTATTCATCTCTCTGGTTCTTGACATTTCCACTACCACAGAGTTGGCCCTTGACCTCTACTGGGCAGCTGGATGGTTGGATTAATAGTCTTCAGCTCTAGATATTGGAAAGTATGTAAGTCCTTGGAGGGTTTGGCGTGTGTCACACCAGTTTGGGAACTTACCCTTGAAGAGTGTGCCGTCTTCATTCTCACCTTACGTTGGAGGAATGCTAAGTGTGTGTTTGTGTAATTACATCAAAACTGATGGCAATCACCTAATGCAGGGTGCAGGTGTGAGTTACCTTAGACCATCACTTTCCCAAAGTGATATTTTCAGCAGTGAAGCAGAGGAGGGAAAAGGAAGAAAAGTCTGTGGTAAATAACCTTGTAAAATGCACAGCTAAACAAAATTAAATATGATTCTTAACTGCAGAAATTCTCACACCTTAAGATTCTTCCTGAAACTTTAAAAAGAGATAAAATAAAGAGCATTTCCAAGAGTACTCTGAACCATGGTTTTTCTTTTTCTCTTTCTCTTTTTTCCTCCCTCCCTCCCTTCCTTCCAGTTGTGTGGTAATAGTGTTTCAAACATCATGCTTGGGAACTGCTGATTTAGACTGCTAGGATTCATTAACTGGTTTGGCTGATTTTACGGTAGTAAAGAGAAAGATTGAATTGGTTCTCATTTTGTATATAAAGTAACCATTTTCCTTGTGAAGCTAACAAATGAGCTTCAGAACAGGAAATGAAGTGAGGCAGCCTTGGTTGTTTGGGGACCCTCAGGCCAGCCTCCCCTTGAGTTCCTCCAGTGAAGTAGGAGGCTCATGGGTAGCCATTCTATCCCAATGGTTGACTTTCTGTTCAATCCAGGAGAGGTCCAGGTGATTCCCAGGACTGTACTAAAGGCAATCCTAGCTTGACGAATAGGAAAAGTGGAGAATCGGCCTTGGAAACCACTAAAAACTCAGGTTTAATTTCTACCATGGAGTCCCCACAAGGAAATCATCTGCTTGGACCAAATGAAACCTTCAGAAGCCCTCTCAGTCTCCCCCCTCTCAAAATGAAGTTAATTTTGTGCTTGGAAATAGGAAAACCAATGATGGATCAGGGTGGTCTCTCTGGTATTTAATATTGTCTCCATCTCTGTGCCTTGTGCCAATCCTGTTGATTAGCTGTAATGTGGTATTTTGAGCACCGTTTACATATTAATTATTTTTTTAATAACCTCTTCATCGAAAGCCTAAAGCTTTGCCTAAGATTCTAATGAAAGTGTTCATATGAAAAAGAGGGATAATGTTAAACAGACACTAATAAATCCTCTGAAGAAAATTCAACAATATCTCTGACAAAAGAAAGGAAGGCCAGAAAGAACAATACATGTTTCCAGCCAATGTGCATTCTCTCATTAGGATTTTACATTCATTACTGCACCGTCGCTGCAAATTATTCTCAGTTATGTTTGCACTTATGAACCCATAAAGAATTAGTGTCTTCTTAATGAGCACCAAAGAATATATGCATTAAAAATCCTCTAACCCTTATGTTAAAGAGAAGTCGTTTATTAGCAATTATGGCTTGAGATTAGGAAGTGCTTCTCTTCAGAAGCATTCAAAGCACATTCCAATATCTTCTCTTGCCTGACCTTTTACCATTATTTTGAGGAAAATCAGGGCCAAAGCTGTCATTTTTTTATGTAGAATAGGTATTTTTGGTGAGTGTAAATGGCTTGGCCATGGTTGCCCACTGTGTTAGGGAATACAGTGAGGGCTTCACTCCCATGGTGTGATGCGAGGCTCTGAAGAGTCTTCATGGAGTCAGCATGGTTCTCCTACAGGCCTGTGCCACATGTGCTAGAGTTTCAGCGTTGGAAATTCATGAATTGTCTTTTTAGGCATCCAGTTAAGAAGACAGGTCCTTGGGAAGGAGCCCACATTATCATCAGAACCTTTGCACCAGCTGGGGTTGGATGGATATACAGGCCATGTGTACTGGGTAGCCGGGACTGGCTGTTGATTTCCTGGCATCTGGTCCCATTCTGACTGGCCAGTGCTCACATATTGTCAAACATTTCTGAACATCATTCCAAGCAGTAGGGACACATTCAGGCAAAGGGAGCATGATGAGAAACACAAACTCTGAGTCCCCTAAAGGCTCATACTGAGCCGGCCAGGCCACTGATCGTGCAGCCTAGGACTCAGTCCATCCCAGTGATATTTACCCAGGTTTCTGGAGGAAAATAAATAAATATGGGCAATATTTTTTATTCTAGGGTAGAGCTGATGTTTTTTGTTTGCTTTGTTTTTAAAAAGTCTTGATCTTTTCCTCCACATTTTTCAGGGCATAGTGAGTATATACCATTAAATAATACATATCCCTTATAATTTTGAAAATGGAATGAATGTGAGAGTGATTATTGTATACTGCACTTGCCTCATTTTTTTTTTTTTGCCTTCAGTTTAGCCCTTTTAACTGTTGTGTATTCATAAAAGGAAATCACTAAGCTTCAGTTTCACCAGCAGTAAAGAGCATACATGGACATACTTATCTCCTTATTTAAAAAAAGGTTCACATTCTTTTTAAAAAGGTGGCTCTCCGTATGTGCTGTGTATGGTCATTTATAAATTAATTGGTTAGCCTGGAATACATAGTCACTTGGCTCAGGTAGATATTTGAGTGCTATGGATTTCCAAATCTGAGTTACTGGGTCTGAATTTATAAACAGGCAACTAGTTAAAGAAAGCAGACTCCTTTCTTTGTTCTTGTGGATTGCTCGAATGGCAACAGAATCCTTGAAATCCTCAGGGAACAAATTGGGGACAAAAGTTAGAAAGCACTTCTGGCTTATCTTCTAAGCTCTGAGCGGACCCAAGAAGAAAGGCTAATTTAATCAGAAAAGATTTTATTGATGAAGGTATCTCTCCTTCAGGCTACACTTTGGCCTCTGCATACTAATAAAACCATCTCATTTCTCAGAAGTAGCCCTCTGCATATAATCCAGGGGAGCCCATGGACAGGAATACATCTTGGGGACAGGGACTCGAAGACAATCAATCAGAAGTTGGCGTGGTCCCCCAGCATCCCTTGCTGAGTTCAGAGACGCTTGCCTCTGTCTGGGCTGGCTGATTGTTCATTCTGGGGCCGTCATCTGAATGTCTTTGGATTCCTGAGTGCACACAGGTGGTGTGGCTGGGGCTGGCTGCTCCTCTGGCTCTCGCTGCCTGAATCCTGCGAGATTACTCTCTGCTGTTTTACTTCCATGTTATCGGCACACGTGGCACTTTTAGTGCCCAGCTATGAAGATGAGCAATCTGCAGCTTCGAGTTTTTATGAGCACTAATTAGTACCCTGTTTGTACCCTTTTAATCCATTATTATAATAGGATGGCATGATGTGCCATCTACTTTTCTTTTCTTTTTTTTTTTTTTTTGGTTTCCTTGCTGCTGCAACCAGAGGGAGCTATATTTTGCACTTTCTCATTGCACCTATGTGCCTAAAGAATATTAATAAAGAAGAGTTTAAAAGGGCAGGCTGTGTTCTGAAACTTTCCAGTGCTCTGCCTTAACTCTGGAATTCAACTCCTCTTCTCACAGCTGTGAAAGAAAGCTCTTGTCCCAAAGATGAGGCTCAGACTCCAGTGCATGAAATCAGGCCATGGAAAAGGTCCCTCAGCTACTGTTCTTTCTCTCCTTATTTTTTTAAAAATTTACTTATTTTAATCAGAGACTAATTATAATATTGTACATGTACAGCCACAGTGTACATGTGTCCCCATCCTGAACCCACCCCCCAACCTCCCTCCTCATCCCATCCCTCTGGGTTGTCCTAATGCATCAGCTTGAGCGCCTTGTTTCATGCATTGAACTTGGACTGGTGATCTATTTCACATATGGTAATATACATGTTTCAAGGCTGTCCTCTTAAATCCTCCCACCCTTGCCTTCTCCCACAGAGTCCAAAAGTCTATTCTTTATATCTGCGTCTCTTCGGCCATCTTGCATATAAGATTGAAAGCATATGGGTTGTCTTTACCATCTTTCTAAATTCCGTGTATATGCATTAATATTCTATATTGGTGTTTTTCTTTCTGACTTACTTCAATCTGTATAATAGGCTCCAGTTTCATCCACCTCATTAGAGCTCTAGATTCCAATGCATTCTTTTTAATAGCTGAGTAATATTTCATTGTATGTACCACAGTGGAGGCTAGCCGGGAAGGGGCAAGGGTGATGGTCCCCATGGCTATGTGGAAAATGCATAGGCTAGAATAGAAAATTGGGGATCTTCAACTTTGCACCTGGGCTTCCTTGGACAGTTGCTCCCCTTTCCTTTGTGTTCTCTTTTCTTCCATTCCTGTACTGCCCTCTCCTTCTTATCCTGCCTGTCTGTCATTTACCCAGCCAGCCAGAAGTTTCTTAGCTGTGGAGCTCCACTGGATGTGAATTCTATCAGGGGCCCCTTCTTTCTCTTCTTTGGAAACCCTGCAGCCAAGTTTCTGGCAAGAGGCCAATGCTCCATAAATGTATGTTTACTTAGTGAAAGAGTCCTACTTTCCTGATTTGTAAACCAGGGATCCAGATGCCACCTCTACAGGGCTGTGGGGTAAATCACTGAATGATACAATGCTTGCAAAGGGCCTGATTGGTAGTTGGTCCTTAAATCATGTGCATGAGCTTTCTTGTTTCCTCTGAGCAATTTGGGCTGAGATGCTCAGGTGAAAGTGGAGGTAAGGAGAGGGGAGAATGGGATGGTGAGTGCTTTTGTTTCTCCTTGCTTCAGGGAAGAGAGAGTTTCCACGCCATCATATACAATGGGGGTACGGAGGGCCTTGCTTCTGTTGCTGTCTTCATGTAGCAGAAAATATTAAGTGTAACCACAGAGCTAAAGGATGCTGGTGTTCAGAGGTAGAAGAAACTGCCTCAGAACCTCCATATTAGAGCAGTACTGCCCAGTAGAGAGCTCCCCTCGAATGTGCATCCCACAACCCTCCTGTCCTTTACAAGTCAGAATACCTGACAATGCCTTCTTTTGGGGTCTGAGTTCTGAAAACGTCAAGACAAACTGGACAATATCTTCATGGCTAAGACCCGCTTTTGCTGCTTCTATCCATCCTGAATGTGTGGGAGTTCTTAAAAGCCTTCACAGGGACCTGACACATCCTTGTAATTCCCAGCAGAAAGCTGATTTCTTTTGGAAAATGGGGGCTGAGGTCTCAGCCTTCTTACACGTAGCTTCCATGGAGGAAAGTCTAAGAGAACCCCACCTGTTGGTGAGACAGGCATATGTACTTCAGGGACCGGAAACGGCAGCATTCAAACAGAAAAGTTTTGCAAGGAGGATGCACTTAGGAGGTGAAATTGGATCTCAGAAAGAGCATAGCACTCTGCTTCCCAGGAGGCACTAGTGGTAAAGAATCCGCCTGCCAGTGCAGGAGATGTAAGAGACGCAGGTTTGATCCTTGGGTTGGGAAAATCCCCTGGAGTATAACCCACTCCAATATTCTTGCTTGGAGAATCCCATGGACAGAGTAGCCTGGTGGGATACAGTCCATGGGGTCCCAAAGAGTCAGACATGACTGAGGCGACCTAGCACACACTCTGCTAAAGCAGACAGATCCCACAGACTGCAATTCTTGTGTTCTTTCGTTACAGATGCTGAAAGAGCTGGGAGCAAGTCAAATTAGAGAGGGAAATTGTTTAAAAGAAAAAATAGAGCATTGTGTTCTTTGCTAGAAGCACTTTGGGTCTCTCTTCCTCAGGACATTTCTCTTCCTGAGTTGCTACATTCTTCAGGCTCTCCTGAGCAGAGGAGACACGTGGCAGGCTGCCCTTTACATTTCTTAGGCACTGTTTACGCAGCTGAAGCTTAGCCTCGACCATGATGGAGCTCTGGTTTGCAGCAGCTGAGCCCAAAGCTTGTCCTGTTTCTTCTCAGGGTTGGTAGTAAATGTATTTCTGGTCCCTTTAAATGACTCTAATTGGTACATTTCCTTAGGGGATATGAGGATGATAAGGGAAAGAAAGGTTAAATAAAGTCTTTGCTTGGGAATATTTTAAAAATTCAACAAGTATATTTTAGTATCTCATTTTGTTGCTCTGTTTTTGGTGTGTGTGGAGGGGTGGTGTGTGTGTGTTTACTGTTTTCTGAAATATAAAACCACAGGCAATAGATGACTTAGGACTTCTCGTCTCCTTAAAATCACATTAATTACAGTTCTAAACTGTTTTGAATATAGTCAAAAGCCAAACAGAATCTTTTAATAGTATTTCAACACAAAGTATGTTTTGGCCCAAGGATTGCACATTCATGACCTTTCAGCTCAGTATTTCCCATCACATCCAGTAGCGACTTTTCCATAGTCTGCTGGCAGCTGCAAGGTATTGACCTCTCCTGTTCTTCCCTGCCCGCTAACCATGAATTTACCTACCACCCCCCAGCCAGACCCCTCTGTGAACACCCAAAGAAAGAGGAAGAGATTTGGGGTCCATTCCCATCTGTTTGGGGAAGTAGCTGTATAGCTGATATTATGGCCCAATATAACTAACTTTAGAGTTGAAAGAGGACTACATTGAACTTTAATCATGACCCAGTAAACCTCCAAGCCTCTAGTTTCTAACCGTAATAAAATTGTCCCTAGGAAAGTTGAATGATCATCTCTGCTAAGTGTATCTATTGTGTTTGTATCCAGTTGTGTGCTGGTAATTGTTTAACAGCCATTTCTCAGGGAAAGTAAAATGTATGTGAATGTCTATATCTATATCTATCTCCATCCCTATGTTCACATTTATCTCAAGTTTGACTGATACAAAGTATGCACAGCACACAATTTGATTCTCACAGAATGCTTTTGTGATGTTGCCTGAACTCTTGTATTTGTAGTCAGCCTCTGGTTGCAACTTACCTTGAGAAATCCAGATGAGGAATATTGCTGGGTCACTATCCAATTCAACAAAACGTTGACAAACATCATTGACAAACAAGTGTGTTTTGGACATGAATGTTAGGTGATATTTTGGTTTCATTAACACTTAAGACAAAAATGAAACAATGAAGATAGACGTCAAAACCTTACTCATACATCAATTAACAGGAGTGACATTTTGCTGAATGAGATAGGTTTAAGATACTGGGAGAATATTTTCTCAATTTGTTGTGCTATTCACAATATAACAGCTAAAGATACAACATGCTTTTTAATTTTAATCTGATTATTAATATTTTGTCTATCACTTCCTCAAACTTAGATAACCAACAAGGCAATAACTCTATAATGTCTGCCAATCACAATGGCTGATTTCAAGCTACAAATTTGACATTGCTGCACAAAGTTGAAAAGACAGACAGTAGCACGCGATATTACGGTATTTCCATGTACAGATACAATAGACATCAACAACCTAAAAGCATAGATAATGGTAAAATGTAGTGAAATAATTAAGAAGTGAGAAATTTCTGTTATTATCTTTGTTTTATTATTTAGCTATGTTTTTAAATTTGTTTCTTAATGATTCTTTAAACAACTAACTTGCACAATTTCTCAAAATTCTACAAATATCTCTTTTAAGCCACCAGTTCAAACACCACTGTAGTCTACAGAAGTAAATGACAAAATAAACAAGAGACTCAGAAAGTTTGGGAAGAATGAAGCTGATCTAGTAAGAATGCTCCCGAGAAAATAACTTCCACTGAAAACTTGATCATCACCCTCTCCTTAGAAGCACATTCATGACCAGTTTCAATTCCATTTTATCTTTTATGATCTCAGGAAAATTTGAATCGGCTTTAGGCTCATATTTTCAATGTTTGGGGATGATGCCTGTTTCTTCAGTGACATAAGACAACCAGGTCTCCGCCAGGAAAGGAGGACCAAAAAGCCAAGATGTCAAGCATTTTAAGGAAGCCATTTTTTGCAATAGTATCTGCCTCTCTCTTTACAGTATGGCTCGGTTTTCTAGATTTTCTTACCCCTGATCTGAAGTTGTTCGGAGCGCCTAACCTCTCAGCACCTCTCTCCTCTCTCCTTCACAGTCTTCTGCAGAAATAGTTTGCTTTGTGGGAAGGTGAGAGTTATCTGTCCCCTTGACTGAGATAGCATCACTAAGGGGAGACTACACTCTGTTGCCAAGTTTGGAGTTCTCCACCAGGTACCAGCAGAGAAATTTCTAAAAAAAAACACTCAATTACTGGCTGCTCTGCTTATTAGTAAAAAATAATGTGCTCTAGTAATCCCAGATGCTTCCCTGTTGGCTCAGTGGTAAAGAATCAACCTGTCAGTGTAGGAGACACAAGAGGTTCAGGTTTGATCCCTGGGCCAGCAAGATCTCCTGGAGAAGGAAATGGCAACCCACTCTAGTATTCTTGCCTGGAGAATCCCATGGACAGAGAATCCCATGGACAGCCTGGTGGGTTGTACAGTTCACGGGGTCACAAAGAATCAGACACAACTTAGCAACTAAATCACAATGAAGAAGAGGGCTCATTGATCTAATCATGAATGAATTCAGTTAAATATGTTACAATTGCTTTTGTTCATGTAATCATAACAACTAATGATTTGCAATAGCTTCTTATGTGTCTGTTACTATCTGAAGATCTTTGTGTCAATGATCTCTTTAGTCCTCACAGCACTGCTGTTGGTAGGCATCACATTTCTCCCCATTTTATAAGAAAGGAAACTGAGGCAGGCAGAAATTGAGGATTTTCACAGGATTACATATCTGCCACGCTCTGGCACCAAGATGCAAAGTCAGGCAGTCTCATCTCCCAGAGCCCAAGATCTGGGTTGCGCCTAGTCCCTCTCTGTGGAAGCCAGGGTGCTGGAAGCTTAGATGTGGCAGTGATCCAGACAGGCATGGTTCCCTCTGCCTCGGAAGAAGAGGCTGTGAGCTCTTCTAAACTAAAGGGGCTGGGAGTTAAGGCTGATTCAAAACAAATGGACATGGAAGAACCCTGGGAGAGGCTTTAAACCGAAGGAAGGGGAGGAGCCAGGCAAGAGATGCAGGCCCAACAGAGAGAAGCACAAACACAAGGCTCTGGCAAGGAAGAAACCTGGAGTAGCCTAGAAATGGTGGAAGTCAGATGGCCAAAGAGGAATGAACGCGTAGGGAAGAGTTAGACCGTATCCGTGTGAAAATGTCTTACTCTTAAAACCTAAAAGGACTTAGGTATGGGGCAGCTCTTGGGCAGTTTGAAGTCTTATTTCTTTGTCTGAGTGACCTAATGTCATGATCTTCCTATACAATTTTTCTTTCTTGTGGTTTATGTCCTATTTCTTCTTATTTCCATGTGGATATTCCCTTCTTTTCTCTGTTTATGTCTTTGTTGGGGCACCTGGCCGTAATGCTAATGGGACAAAAATGATTTCAATAGTTAAACTATTGAATTAAAGGCTCAGAGATAGTGTGGCCCAGAGAGTCTTAAGGAACATTAAAGTAGTGGAGGAAGGTCTGCTAAACCAAGCAGTGAGCCAGAGTCATTATCTGTGCCTTATGAGGAACCTTCCATGAGTTGGTTACTTATGAACCTACCAGTTGCTATGATTATCCCATTCCTTCCAGTGTCTAATGTAATGATTGTATCTGGACTTTGTTATTAACTTTACTTTCCACTTATTTGACCCCATAGAATGTTGACCATTTGTGTTTTATTTTTTGTCATGTGTGTATGTCTGTGTGTTTTTCCAGGTTGTTCAATTCTGTCTCAGCATGCATTACACAGTTAAGATTTCATATCTTTGCTTCATCTACCCCATTATGGCAAATGGCAGTTGATTAGGGCTTTCTTTAGATCATTATCAATTGTCTTCTACCTTGCAGATAGTGCTGGTAGGATGAATCTATCATATCCCAGAGATCTTATATAGCTTGTTATTTCCAGGTGATTTATTACTCTCACTGTGGAAATGTTGTTAGTGAACATTGGGGAGGCAGTGGCTGTATTGAGAAATATCAATGTATCCTCATGTTCTGGCTTGCAGTGACAGTCAGAGATCCATCTCACTGACAGTTACCTTGTTAACATTTTGATCAGATGGCAAATTTGTCATTTTTCATGGTAACAAGGATAAGTTTGCACAAGAACCATAGATAGATGGGGAAGATAAAACAGGCCTCTCTTAGTTTTTCTGTGTAATGTAATCAGTAATCTTGGGGAGAAGTGAAATAATTACTCTGTGAAAAGCTCATCCGCTGGAAAATGTGTTTATTGTAGAAAGCTCAAATTTTTCTTCATTTGAAGAAAATGTGCTCTCTCTCTCTCTTTTTTTTCCTCTTTGCTGACAGTTTGATTAACACACCAAGCCTCTGTGAAATAGTGAGACAGAACAAAAGGGTTTACAGTCAGAATGGTTTGGTTTAATCACAGCATAATATGTGAGCAAGGTGGGTAGAAATAACCACGTGCAGGGTGCTCAGATCTAGAGCATTGCCAACCGTGGTCCCGGAGCTTGAGTTTTCCCTGCTTCTGCGCTTGAAACTTGTACCAAACTGTCTTTCGTTAGAATCACATGGTGTATGTCCATCTCCAAACCCCCATCAGAAACCATGAGGTCAGCCATCTTGCTGCCCTACTTGTGTGTGATCCCAGTTGATGCTGTTTTTTATTGTTTCTCCTGTGTTCTCCCAAGCTATGTTCCTGATGCTATGAAATGTTTAAACTCTAGCACTTTTGAAAGGTCTGTCTTCTGTCTGTTGCTTCAAGGGTGAACATGTTTGCAACAGAATTTCACTTTTGGAGGCAACATTTCTTTATACTACTTGAGAGTCAGCAGTGGGCTTCTAACTTTCTGATGAAGATGACAGTTCTGGGTACAATGGAAAGCTGTCAGTAAGGGCTAGTAAGAATCTCTGACAAACCAATTTTATTGAAACTTGGGTGAGAATAGCATAAGTACACCTGGGAAGCCCCTTGAAGCAGGAAGACAGATTGTCAAAGATGAGTTTCTCCTCTGAACTATCAGACTACACACACGCACACACGCCTGGACATCCAAAGGAGAGTTTGTTTTCAAATGCCTCTGTCAGGTAGCCATGGTCTATGGGAAAATTATATTGTGTTTTTATAATTGCAGTGGCATACAACCACAGAGAGGAAAATATGCCAAGTGCAATCAATCATTCCTTTCATTATATTAATAATATTTTTTAACAGGCAGAAAATGCTCCTAGCTGCATTTGTATGATCCAGGAGTTCCAATCACGGTACAGCTATTAACCTGAAATATTTCTTCTCATTCCTTAATAGTTTTGCCTATATGCACACATTCTAACGAAGAGCTGAAAGTAAACCATTCAAATGAAAAGCATGTTTGTGACCATCCAGTTTTATCTTTTCATACCTTGCCCAGGCCTGAGGAGGGTGTTTACATTCTTGGTATTATCTGCATCACCAGCAAGGTTACCAAACTCAGTGGGGGAAGCGTCTTCCTTGCCATTTGTTTGAGTGTAAGAATTTTGATTTGTCATTCTGATGACGAATATCATTATAGAATATACAAAGAGAGATGTAGGAAATCAGATCGGAATCTCTCATTTTCTTGAAAAGCGATATTATGAGATTCTTTCCAGCCAATATTATCTAAAACCCTCCAGATTTTCTGCTTCTAGCCTTTACTTTTCTCTTTACTATCTGATGATGGTAACCCTAGTCCCTATTCTGCATGTCTCAGTTCAGTTCAGTCGCTCAGTTGTGTCCAACTCTTTGCGACCCCATGGACTGCAGCACCCTGGCCTCACTGTCCATCACCAACTCCCAGAGCTTACTCAGACTCATGTCCATTGAGTCAGTGATGCCATCCAACCATCTCATCCTCTGTCATTCCCTTCTCCTCCCATTGTCAGTCTTTCCCAACACTAGGGTATTTTCAAATGAATCAGTTCTTCGCATCAGGTGTCCAAAGTATTAGAGCTTCAACTTCAACATCGATCCTTCCAATGAATATTCAGGACTGATTTCCTTTAGGAATCAGTTGGATCTCCTTGCTGTCCAAGGGACTCTCAAGAGTCTTCTCCAAGCCACAGTTCAAAAATTTGACGCTCAGCTTTCTTTATAGTCCAACTCTCACATCCATACATAATGACTGGAAAAACTATAGCTTTGACTAGATGGACCTTTAATGACAAAGTAATGTCTCCGCTTTTTAATAAGCTTTATAGATTGGTCATGACTTTTCTTCCAAGTAGCAAGTGTCTTTTAATTTCCTGGCTGCAATCACCATCTGCAGTGATTTTGGAGCCCAGAAGATAAAATCAGCCACTGTTTCCACTGTTTCCCCATCTATTTGGGGAAACCATGGAGTGATGGGACTGGATGCTATGATCTTAGTTTTCTGAATGTTGAGCGTTAAGCCAATTTTTCACTCTATTCTTTTACTTTCATCAAGAGTCTCTTTAGTTCTTCTTCACTTTCTGCCATAAGGGTGGTGTCATCTGCTTATCTGAGGTTATTGATATTTCTCCCAGCAATCTTGATTCCAGCTTGTGCTTCCTCCAGCCCATCATTTCACATGATATACTCTGCATAGTAGTTAAGTAAGCAGAGGGATAATATACAGCCTTGATGTACTCCTTTCCTGATTTGGAATCAGTCTGTTGTTTCATATCCAGTTCTAACCATTGTTCTTAACCTGCATGTAGATTTCTTGGGAACCTGAAAGGTGGTCTGGGATTGCTATCTCTTTAAGAATTTTCCAGTTTGTTGTGATCCACACAGTCAAAGGCTTTGGTGTAGTCAATAAAGCAGAAGTAGATGTTTTTTCTGGAACTCTCTTGCCTTTTCAATGATATAATGGATGTTGATAATTTGACCTCTGGTTTCTCTGCCTTGTCTAAATCCATCTTGAACATCTGGACGTTCATGGTTCATGTATTGCTGAAGCCTGGCTTGGAGAATTTTGAGCATTACTTTACTAGTGTGTGAGATGACTGCAGTTGTGCCATAGTTTGAGCATTCTTTGGCATTGCTTTTCTTTGGGATTGGAATGAAAACTGGCCTTTTCCAGTCCTGTGGCCACTGCTGAGTTTTCCAAGTTTGTTGGCATATTGAGTGCAGCACTTTCACAGCATCATCTTTCAGGATTTGAAATAGCTCAACTGGAATTCCATCATCTCCACTAGCTTTGTTTGTAGTGATGCTTCCTAAAGGCCCTCTTGACTTCACATTCCAGGATGTCTGTCTCTAGGTGAGTGAACACACCATCATAATTATCTGGGTCACGAAGATCTTTCTTGTATAGTTCTGTATATTCTTGCCACCTCTTTTTTTTTTTAATTTTAATTGGAAGCTAATTAATTACTTTACAATGTTGTTGTTTTTTCCATACATTCACATGAATCAGCCATGGGTGGACATGTGTTCCCCATCCTGAACCCCCCCCCCCAACCTCCCTTCCCATCCCATCCCTCAGGGTCATCCCAGTGCACCAGCCCTGAGCACCCTGTCTCATGCATTGAACCTGGACTGAC